>JAYJML010000129.1:63402-94100 GCA_035610835.1 Ophiura sarsii | reverse complement strand
TAACCAGATCGCAAGAAGCATGAAGAGCCACTTCAGCCACTAACTGCAGTGGGGTAAATCATGATTATTAGAAGTAGGCTTATTGATTATCACTACATTTCCTATATTTTTTTGTACATTTTACCATCAATATCTCTTTATTTCTTGTACCATATTGCATGCAAATACAGCTTTCCTTATAGCCTCTTAAAAGGGGGTAAACCCATGAGCTTCAAGGAGGATCTGCCCCATGGTCCCCACCAGGGCCCTAAGGCAGGCCCCTGAACCCGGGGGGGGGGGGGTTCTCATATATATATATATATATATATATATATATATATATATATATATACCCTATATATATATATATATATATATATATACATATAATATAAAATGTCATGAACATCGAATCGATTTCATGGGCAGACTATCTTTCGAATCAAAGTGCTCAATTCCAATAAAGGAAGAGCTATATAAAAATTCAAAGTTTAGACCTTCCGAGAAAGCGAGTCGTTACTCTGAGTTTTATGCTTAACGCAATCGTCAGACGACAAGGATACTGATTGTGTGACTGGTTAACCCTAGACTAGATTAGGATGCATACACTTTCAATGGTGTTTAATCACTGAAAGTGTATCACACTTCTCCAGCCCGTAAGCCAACCATTGAAAGTGTATGCATCCTAATCTAGTCTAGGGTTAACCAGTCACACAATCAGTATCCTTGTCGTCTGGCGATTGCGTTAAGCATGAAACTCAGAGTAACGACTCCCTTTCTCGGAAGGTCTAAACTTTGAATTTTTATATATACATATATATATATATATATATATATATATATATAATATTATATATCAATTATACAGTCATTTTTGCAAACGTGGGTTTCACGCCGTTACGTGCGGCGATCATCAGGCGATGTTATGTTTTGCTGTGCGAGAAGATAGTTAGAAGTTACTTTTTCTTTGTCCGGTTAAGTGGTTTTCTTTTGTTGTGGCGACATTTGGAGAGGATTTCAGTGCGACGGTTGATGATTTTGGTTTTGTGTGTTGCAATTGCCAGTTTTTCCTCCATGCATAAGTTACAGTGTCCGGTATTGCGCCTAAATTTGTTGGAATGTTTAATGATTTCCCATGTTATTTGATACGCGGTATTGTGTTTCTTGAGGCGCCAGATGTACTTAGAGAGTTCAGTTTCCTTTTCGTATTTGTTGTGTTTGAATGATTTTGTATGATTGCGGAAACGTTCTTTGAATGTGAACTCGTTGGCCTTTACGCATTGGAAAAACTGAAAGGCAAGATAAGCACATCTAGCATGGGTCTCTACAGGGACGATGGTTTGACAACTCTGAAAAGATCATAAGGTAGCCGCGCCGCGCCGACAGCGCAAGAAAAGACCTCATCAAAGTCTTCAAGGAACTGTATATAGAGATTGTGACGCTTTGACCCTATATATGGCACAAAAACGACTCCAGGTGGTAACAACTAGCATTTCTTGAACCCCTGTGACCTGACGAACAATTTGAGATATGTGCCAAATTTGGTGGTTTTAGAAGAATGTGAAACAAATATTCATAAGCCCCCCAAACTATGGGAGCTAAAGTTGACTTTCCCATTTTCTTCATCGGTCTATAACTCTAAAATGAAATATGAGATAAAGGAAAATAACACAAATCATTCGTGTAATCCTTCCTGGTTAAACTCGCTAGTCATAAGGGTTGCTAGTCATAAGGGTCACTGGTCATAATGGTCGCTAATCACAAGGGTCGCTAGTCTTAAGGGTCGTTAGTCCTAATAGCAAACAAGGTCCGCTAGTCATAATGGAAACAAAGGTTCGCTAATCATAATAAAAACAAAGGACCGCTAGTCATATTATCAACAAAGGGTCGCTAATCATAATATGAAAAAGGATCGCTAGTTATAAAAAAAATAAAGGTCCGCTAGTCATAATTCAAAAAGGTCCGCTTGTCATGATATAAAGGATCACTAGCCAAAATGGGACAACAGGTCCGCTAGTCATAATGGGGAAAGGGGTTCGCTAGTCATAATGGAACAAAGGGTCCGCTTGTCAAACTAGAACAATATGAGTATGTTAACAAACACATCTATTTCCTATGTGATCACTACCATGACTACATTGTTAAAACGATGTTTAAACATGTATTATAAACTTCAAACAACCATGGTTGTTCAGTTCACCCGTTAAACAACCTGGTTGTTAAAACTAGCTATTGTTCTTTGTGTTGCTGTTGTTGTTGTACAGCACGGTTATCTAAAAATTAAATAGCGCTTTAAAAATCCTGTTGTTAAGTATGTTATGTTATATAGTCAAAATCGTTTATCATAATGTAAATAAAGGCGATTCTAGAACCACACATCTCGCCTTGTGTTGTGTGGGGTGATAACCAAAGGATGTAGTTTTATTATTGTTGTGTAATTACGGGGTGTAAATATTGCCCCTCGTATAATAGTCACACGGTGTTTGTGTTATAATGACCATTGAAGAGGCATCAGCGTGAGTCAAACTATTCAGGTACGGTTTTCGATCAGTAAACTAATCTTGATTGAAAACAAATCCCTTTAAAAGGGATGTGCCGGCACAAGGTAGCAAACATGATAGTTTCTGCAATGTTGAATTGTAATGAGAAGTGAGTGGAGGTATTTGACATAATAATGTATGCCACGAATATATTTGAAAACACAAGTAAATGAATCAAGGAGCGACATATAATGATATGGTTGTTATTACTGGTGTGTATTTATTTTATTAAGTTTATTATTTGCTAGTAGTTGAGAGACGAACTATTCATGCTTACCAGTGCACCACCGGGTCAACCATACTTGGCAGAGTATACTCAGCCAACTATGTAGCCTGGGGCCATTATTTTATCGAAAAAGTGCCACGCCAGCTTACATAGACGGACTGCACCGTGGCCATTTGTGGCACTAAGGGTGGTTAGGGTTAATAAAGGTACACTTTCGAAATCATATAAAATCCTAGTCCTATAATTTTTCGTAGCTGGGGATAAGTTAAAATCCACCGCGAGGTCCCTCTTTGTAAGCCGAGAGTGTGTAAGAGACTGACTTGCTATAAAACTAAGGATTAACCCCCTTTGAACACTGACACCCCTGAGTAAGTAGCCCCACCCTGGCACCCCTGCACAAATACCCCTCAATGGGACATAATGTCATGTCTGTTTCGTTGCCTTAACATATACTAGCACTTTTTTAGTTACACTATTCATGCTTGTCTTGTTCATCCTAATTACTATAGTCAGAATCATACATATCCTCCGTATCCGAGTCCATGACCCTTGCTAAAACATCCGAAAATCCGAAAAATCCGAAAATCCGACCATAATTGATGAAATAACTCAAACTCTAACTCAGCACAGAACGTCTTCAACCCAATGTAACGATGTCAATACAATGCTATGTGCAGCCCGTAGCCCATAGACTACTCTCCGGGGTCAAAAGGCGATGGGGATTCCCCCAAAGTTTGTAAACATCCGCGCACACGTTAGCTGCCGGTATACCGGCGGCCAGTGTATATGAGATACTCATATTAGCCTTTATACCGGCCGCCAGTGTTCAAAGGGTGACTAGCTTATCTATAATTTGAATATAATGTGTATACTATATCTGTTTAAGGAGTAGAACATTTAACATACTTTCATGGTGTTTGGTGAAGTATTTCAACAAAATATAAAGAAATTGAAAAATAGCACTCCTGCAAAGTATGCCATATTCACACTAAAACGGGTCAAAAAAGCTCTTTTAGGCAACTGCCCCCCAGTTTGACCTCGAATCGGATTTCAATTCGGATTCCAGATAAGATTCATAATAAGATTAGGATTAGACATGACTTCAACATCGTACTTCACCTTCAACATAATATATTTGAAAAAAGTAGATCCATATTTATCTGGAATGGGGAGTAGGCCTGTATGCCATCCATGAAAATGAACTACACTTGAAAAGTTACATCAAAATGCATGGTGCATCAGGGGGCAAGCCATTGGCCAACAACACTACTTTTTACCTTCACAGTTAAGAAGTCACTTTGGTTACTTACCTGTTGGTTTGCACACATCATCCGGTATTGCTAAGCATCGATACCAAGGTCCAGCTTTGGATGATGACCCTGGTTTTGCGATGTGTTCGAAAATCTGTTGTTTTGGTTTTCCAGATTTGTCTGATTTCTTTGAAATTAGGCAATATCTGTAGGCCCAGTATTTACGCTCTGTAAGGTAGTCACACTTAAACTGCGCTTGTCCTTTAACCTCTACATGGCCATCAGCAAGGTCCCTAGCAAAACGTAATAATAAGAATAGCAATAAGTAGAACAAAAGTTAGATACCAAAACATTAACAACCATTCTCAAATGTTATCATTCTTTCCACCAAATAGGATTTTTAGTTGTGCGATTGTTCTTCAACTTCTACAAAGACACACGCGTCCTAGCAAAGCGTACTAATGCGTTAACAATATGGATTGCCCTTTCCCGACCAAGTTTAAAGATCAAAACAATATCGGTCGCGTTTTGTTGTTCTTGTTGGTGTTATTTTTTTGTTGTTGTGTCTTTTGAAAGTTCAACATTTCGATGTCATCAATATCATGCTTACGAAACGATAGTATGGTTGATCTTTGTATAAAATTTAAATGGCAATAGGTTTGTCAGGCAAGGCGATCGAAAAAGGTTAATTTAAATGTCATGTCATGTTTACTTTGGCTCGAGTTTCCATTGGTAAATTTTTAATTTCTTTAGTGCATGGACATTGTAATAAAAAGAACAACGATTAAAAAGTAGTGTTGTTGGCCAAACTTTTGATCAGATGATTATTAAATGAAGATTATCAAACAATATCAGTGCACATTCTTCTTATTTTGACCAATTTTGTATGATGTTATAGTCATTTAGAGACTTCAAATAAGTGATTAGAATTGCTTAGACATAGGCTAGGCCTGGGCAGTCTACACACATGCGTATCTTTGAAAATGTTGCGCATATCGCGAACATTTTGCCTTGACCTTATTTATTTGTGTTATTTGCAGGAAAGCCAAGACTATGATCTTCATACAAAATGCAAAGTTGAAGCAACCAGTCGCTTTAATAGCGAGAAAATGGCGTATAATTATGGGCCATTTTCCACAGTAGGTATAGGGGATTTAATTAGTGCCCAGCGGGCAAAATGACGTTGTAACAACGTTGTATCCACGTTGATTATCAACTTTGAAATATAGTTGAATTAACATTTGGATGTGAAAGTTTGGATTAACGCATAGATTTCAACGCTGATTCAACGTCATATTTCAACGTTGATTCAATGTTGAATTTTGGTAACGTAGTTGAAATTTGGTTGATATTTATACCAACCAAATTTCAACTACTAGTACTTAACTCAACGTTGACATACGATGTGGAATGAACAGAAAATGTGTTGATTTCTTCATAAAACTTTATGAAGCTTTTGTATCGGTTGGCAACCAGGGGATAGTAATGGTGATGGGGGTTGCTGCAGGGCATTGACTCTTGGATGTTTGTGTTTTTGCACAATATATATGCATTTATTTAGTGAGCATCCTATGGTGTTAAATTAATGTATCGACGTAATTCAAATAAAATAATAGGTTTAAATAAATAAAAGGAGCAAATTATCTCATTAGCATAATTGAAATGGTACAAACGAGCACCGGGGCTAATTTGTGTACCATTGCAATTATGCTAATGAGCGATTTGCGCAATTTACGCGGCTAAAGACCAAGTAAAACATGATTTTTACAAGTCCATACAACAACGTTGAATCAACGTCAATATTCAACGTTACTTTAACAATGCACAAAATGAAGTTGAAAATATGTTGAAATCATGTTGTTCAACAACGCAACCATATTTCAACGTTGATTCAACGTTGAAATATGGTTGAGTGCCCGCTGGGTTGTGTGAATTCAATAGCAGACCGCCATGCACATGGCGAAAATATAGTTTAAAATATAAGTGCTTAGTTTTTCTATAATAAAATTATTGTTCACAAAATCTGAGGAAGATATAAACAAATTAAACTCTTTTGTTTTGCATTTTCTGACATTACAGGGGTATGAAGTGGTGTTGAAGAATTATTTTTGATATAGTTTACTTCAGAATTCAAGGTGTAAACCTTAAAAATTGTCATTTTACTATTGGCACTCACGAAATGGTTTTGAAATTGAAACACATGTGACCTTGCACCCTTAATCAAGGTCAAAGGTCAATTAAAACCCAAGTCGACAAGGGATTCTACCTCGGCTGTAATGCCACCAACGTCAAGGAACAATTTGGTCTATAACTCCCTGCGCCAGCAGACCAGGACGTACACGATCATTAACCGTAAACTTAAAAAAATATTTAATTGCAAGACAGAAAGGTTGGGAAAGGATTCAAACCTGTTATTTCCCGCATCATATGTAAACCGATCTATCTAGAGGTCGTTTTTTTTTAAAATACTTATATAAAGGTGTCAACAAAAGTAAGTCCCCCCCTACTATTAGAAAACCTTTATGCACATAACTTCACACACAAATGAGTGTTTTGAAAAAAAATAAACATTTATGAAAAGATAAAACGCTTGGCTCCCACACAAAGTTTCCCCTTTTTAATATCGTGTTTACTTTTCCCACAACAGTCACATTTCCACAAAATGATGGTTTTATTTTCAAAAGTGGCACTTTTTAAAAAAAGTAAGTTTATAATTATGAGATTAATAGTCAATAAGTAATGTGTCCACCATTTGCGCCAATAACTGCCCGGCATCGTCTACGCATGCTGTTTATGAGGTTGGCGATGTTCCGTGGTCTAATGCTGCTCCATGCTCGTTGAATGATTCCTGGAAGTTGTACCAGAGTTGTGGTTTCGTGTATGTGTTTGTTTGCCTTGTTCTTGACCTGATTCCATAAGTTCTCGAGTGGATTAAGATCAGGCGATTTAGACGGCCAGTCCTGGAGGTCTATCCCCTGCTCCTCGAGTTACGCGGCTGTAACTCTAGCAGTATGCGGAGTTGAATTATCTTGCATGAGGATAAAGGCATCTCCAATGGCTGCTCTCATGGGAATGACGCGGGGTTCCACTATCTCATCCACGTATCGGCGAGCTGTTAATCTTCCGGGTACGACAACAAGGTCTGTTCTGCCATTGGTATTGATACCCGCCCAGGCCATCACACCTCCACCTTATAGTAGGCTTCGGTGTAGGATAAACAATCCTCTCTCATGGCATCTCCATTCCGTCTCCACACTCTTACTCTCCCGTTATCTCTTCTTAGGTAAAACCTGCATTCATCTGACCACAACACTCTCGCCCATCGTCTCCTACTCCATCTTCGGTGCCTTCTTGCGAATCGCAGACGAACCTGCTTGTGTCTTTCTGTCAAAAAGGGTTTCTTCACTGGACGTCTGGAAAAGGCGCCATACTCGTGCAGCCGGTTTCTTACTGTCTGTGGATTGATGGAGATTGGTGGTTGGCCTCTTCGGCGGTGCATCCGTTTCCTAATCTGTCAAGCTGAAAGAAATTTAATGAAAGACGATTAATCATAAATTCACTCATGTTAAACACATTAAACTGATTTTGTGTGGCTGGCTAGTCTTCGTTACCTTTAAAGATGGTATATTTAAATGTCATGATTTAGTTATGAGATTAAATTAATAAACATGATGAAATACCCACCAGTTAATGTCCTTCGGGTTTCTGCCTTATTGACAATGGACATATCCTGTCGCACTGTGGTTACTCGTGGACTGCCAACGAGGAAGATCTTTCACATCACCTGTAACTGTAAATGTTGTTCTCAAATTTCGAATAGCCTTTGGAGAACATTACATTCGTCTTGCAACTTCTTTGACCGAAACGCCTTCGTCTACAAAATTAAGTTGCTCTTGATCGTTGTAATATGGTTAGCTTAACCATTTTGTACCCCATTTTAATTGTATCCCTTGTTGTCAAATGTAGGCCTGTACATGAAAAAGCTCAATTTAACTGGGCAACATCATTTATCCTCACAGTGATAATCCCCATTGCTGATCCACCTGCTGATTAAAACCTCTAAAAAGAAAAACACCTTACCATTTCATTCATTAAACCGGTGTAATCTGTTTAATTATTGTCGCTAACTAATGTTACATAATGATAATTGTACGGGTGAGTGATCAGACAGATCACAACAAGCCAAAAACAGTTTATTAAACTTTCTTTGTAATTGAACATAAAGAAACCTACCAAATGAATTCACCCCCTAAAAACCACTGGAGATAGTCTGGTAACTTACTTTTTAAAAAGTGCCACTTTTGAAAAAAAATCATAACTTTGGGGGAAATGTAACTGTTGTAGGAAAAGTAAACATGACATTGAAAAGAGGAAACTTTGTGTGGGTAGCCAAGCGTTTTACCTTTTCATAAATGTTTACAATTCTCAAAACGCTTATTTGTGTGTGAAGTTATGTGCATAAAGGTTTTCTAATATTAGGGGAGGGGGGGGGGGACTTACTTTTTTTACCCCTTTATATATCAATACAGTCATGACAGTGAGGAAATAAAGCGTATAGTATACATGTACATGTTATGATAGATACTGGTTGGTATATACAGTGTACATGTATATATATAATAACAGTATATTATAGTGTATAGGTTTCTCCGTATTCAAAATGTTGTTTACGGTTAATTAATACGCCGGGACAGGAAAACTCCTAAAATGGAACCTTGCTCCTCAGCTATTAGTGTGAAATTCTTGTTAGCCCTATATACTGGATATTTGAATCAACATTTTGTTGTACAAAGAGGGCTGATTTTTCAAAAAATCATAACAAGAGTATTTAATACCGAAAAAATAACATCAAGCCCCTACCCTGCGCACTTTACTTTCTCAACGATGTGGAAATCAAAAGGGTGTTAAATCATAATCCGGTAGCAAATTGAAAGGCCAATATTCTCTTTTAATTCGTATCATGTTTGAATGTTTCATGTACCTATTTCATGATTGTTCAAATATGATGATTGTTCTTGTATATAATACTAAACATACCTGACTCTATTCATCTTAACGCAATTGGAGCGAGAATCTCCGTAGGGGATCCCTGAAATACGAACAACCACTAAATGTTCTTGAGGCTTAAATTCGAATTCTGGAGAAATGATGGCGTGGAATATAACGGTGATACCTTCGCCCGGATCAGTAGTAATACCCGGTGTGGCGGGGTCGGGTTTCTGCAATACTGATTGACTTTCACTTCAAACATAAGAACATATCAACAGTGTTGCTCATTTTATTTTTGTAAGAAAACATCTGCAAAAGTGGTTTATTAGAATGTTGTCGTCTCCGTGATCTCCATAACTTGGACTTAAAAGCAAAATAATTGTAGTGGAACTTTGTCCATATGGAGTTGATAACAAATAATTAATCTAACGAATTGCAGATTGTGAACGTATTTCCTCCACGTGCATCACGTAAGCTTATATAAACCAAGCATGTAACGTATTTGGACAAAATTGAACACATCGCGTTATTGTGAATTATCTTTTTATATTTATAAAAGATCTCGTGAACACTGAAAACTTGAACTAGTCAGGCACAGGCTGGACTAACTTTAAACTAGTCAAGCAGGCTAGTCAAGCCTGCTGGATAGGTTGTGGCCGGAATGACTAGCTTAAGGTTAGTCCGGCTCAGCCTGACTAGCTTGATTAGCTGGACTAGCTGGACTAGCTTATGTTAGTCAAGCTGGAGCATTGCTGGACTAGCTTTACGTTAGTCGCTTGAATAGCTTGATGTTAGTCCGTCCTATAAGCTGGACTAGTTTAGGCTAGTCGCATTGCTGGACTAGCTTAACGTTAGTGAAGGCACTAATATGCAATTTAATGTGCTTTATATCAGCTTTAATTTTTATATAATACAGGTGGACTTATCACTAACCCCACTAAATTGTGTAAATTTTCTTTATGCTGACTATATACTCTCTATATGTAAAAGATGTTAATGAGAGACCGGGTTTGAGACAGTGTATTTTTAAGGTCTCTGTTAATTTAATTATCGCCAGTTTGTCCGAGTCTATATATATTATTTATTCATTTCACTTATTCGGCTGGTATCATTTGCTTGATCCTCGCGTTTATTTAATTGAGTTTCGCTCGTCATAGATTTTGCTAGAGTCATGCTTATAGGCCATCATAAATTGTAAATATTTACTCATGTATTTCGGCTGCTAGAGGCTTTCAACAAAGAATTTGTATACAAGTGCTCGTTCGTCTGATATCCAGTAAACACAGTCCCTGTGGTCTAGTGGATTAACCAATCGCCGCGAATGCGAGAGAAACCGGGTTCGAGACAGTGTATTTTTAAGGTCTTTGTTAATTTAATTGTCGCCAGTTGTCCGAGTCTATATATTATTTATTCATTTCACATACTCGGCTGGTATCATTTGCTTGATCCTCGCGTTTATTTAATTCAGTTTCGCTCGTCGTAGATTCTGCTAGAATTATGCTTATAGGCCATCATAAATTGTTAATATTTACTCATGTATTTCGGCTGCTAGAGGCTTTCAACAAAGACTTTGTATACATAAGTGCTTGTTCGTCTGGTATCCATGTAAAACACAGTCCCTGTGGTCTAGTGGATTAACCAATCGCCGCGAATGCGAGAGGGACCGGATTTGAGACGGTGTATTTTAAAGGTATTTGTTAATTTAATTGTAGCCAGTTTGTCCAAGTCTATATATTATTTATTCATTTCACTTACTCGGCTGGTATCATTTGCATGATCCTCGCGTTTATTTAATTGAGTTTCGCTCGTCATAGATTCTGCCTAGAATCATGCTTATAGGCCATCATAAATTGTCGATATTTACTCATGTATTCCGGCTGCTAGAGACTTTCAACAAAGACTTTGTATACATAAGTGCTCGTTCGTCTGGTATCCATGTAAACACAGTCCCTGCGGTCTAGTGAAATAACCAATCGCCGCGAATGCGAGAGGGACCGGGTTCGAGACAGTGTATTGTTAAGATCTTTGTTAATTTAATTGTCGCCAGTTTGTCCGAGTCTATATATTATTTAAATGTAAAAGAGTGCGATAAAAATACTCTAACACAGGAGTAAAATTACTTTCACTCTGAAAGAGTGGAATATCACTCTATAGAGAGTGATTTATCCAATTCTCATGTCACTCACCTATCGAGTGATGAAAATTAAACAAGAATAAATTAATTATTCACTCCGATTCATATATTGATATTCTCTGTCTATCGCAAAATTACATTTATCGGAATTAAACACCTCTGATATCATATTCTGCAGCTTTAGGTTAGTCAGGCTGACCAGTTAAGGTTTTCAGTGAAGGGACAATCCGTTTCAAAGTGATTTTTCACACTTTTTTAAACTGATTTCTAATCTGAAAAATTAAAATAGATACACGAAAAGAGCAATTTTATAGATAAGAGCTGTTCCTCCTCGAGCTCTCAAATCGTGATTTGTTAGCTCTTTTACATGCGAACGTTACACAGTGTAATATCAATACATTGGATAGAAATATTTTTCAACCAGTTCGTCGCTGTTTTGACATACCGGCACATATCTTTACTTATTTCTGTTGTGATGTGCCGTTATGTCAGAACAGCGACGAGATATGATATAATGATAAGCATGTATTTCATACCTGGCATAGTTGAGGTCGCCACGGGAATCCAATTCAGTTGGATAACCCTCGTTGTTGGGTTCCTTCAAAAACATAAGCATAACATATTAAATGTGACTATTCAATATTACGCATAAATGAAAACGGTTAAATATCTGCGACAAGTCAGGGCAATAGACCATTTGGCTCATCTGTATTTATAATAAGGGTTGCTAGTCATAAGGGTCACTGGTCATAATGGTCGCTAATCACAAGGGTAGCTAGTCGTAAGGGTCGTTAGTCCTAATAGCAAAAAAGGTCCGCTAGTCATAATGGAAACAAAGGTTCGCTAATCATAATAAAAACAAAGGACCGCTAGTCATATTATCAACAAAGGGTCGCTAATTATAATATGAAAAAGGATCGGTAGTTATAAAAAAAATAAAGGTCCGCTAGTCATAATTCAAAAAGGTCCGCTTGTCATGATAAAAAGGACCACTAGCCATAATGGGACAACAGGTCCGCTAGTCATAATGGGGAAAGGGGTTTGCTAGTCATAATGGAACAAAGGGTCCGCTTGTCAAACTAGAACAATAAGAGTATGTTAACAAACACATCTATTTCCTATGTGATCACTACCATGTCAAACGGGGTCACTAGGGGTCATTGAACTATACAGGTGTAAAACTGAAGACATGCTCTGATTTTGACCGGACTACTTTTTTCTTGTGCGCATTGATAAGCCAAGAAAAAAAGTCAATTATAAGTTTGGGGTCAAAGGTCAAGAAAAGGTCATTAGGGTTCAAAATGTATTTTTTTAACTACTTCAGGGCTGAAATTTATAAAAACAATTATCAAATAGAGTACAACTTAAGGTTATTGCCCTTTGACAACCTATAGCAAGGTCAAAGCCCTCGACTAATATCCGTGATCTAAGATCACAATTATCTCTAGTTACCTTGATTTTTTCAAAAATCTATCTCTACCGTTTCTTTCTTCATCTTCATCATCATCTTCTTCTGGCAATATATCTACAAAATGCTTCTTCTCCTACAGTTTACATGCTACAATCACCATATTTAGTCAGTAGGACCCCCTACCAGACTTTCATTACAGGACCTCACAGTTTGGGGTCAAAGGTCACAGGGGGGTCACTAGGGGTCAAAACGTGATTTTCACTTAAAACGCATTTCCAATTGATTGAAATGACCTAGGATCGTCAAAATCGGTCAACATATTCCTTATGACCGTACGCATATATGATAGTTAGGTTTTTACAATCAACAAATATTAGGGGTCAATAGGGGTCAAAATGTTGATTTTCTAACCATATCACTTAAAATGCTCCTTGTCTCAGAGGAAATGGCTCATGAATGTCAGAATTGGTCAAAAGATTCCTTGGGTCCATGCACATACAGAGATCTCAGCGATTAAAATTGACATGTCATGCGGAGTCACTAGAGGTCATTGACCTATACAGTGGTAAAACGTGAGATATGCTCCGATTGGGACCGGGTTTGTTGCATCTTGTTTGGATTGATGAGCCAAGAAAAAAAGTCAATCATATTGACCAGGTCAAAGGTCAAAAAGGGGTCAATACGGGTCATTGAACTTTACAAAGGTAAAAGTTAAGACATGATCCGATTTGGACCGAGTTTGTTGCATCTTGTTAAGATTGATAAGCCAAGAAAATAAGTCAATAATATTGACCAGGTCAAAGGTCAAGAAGGGGTCAATACGGGTCATTGAACTTTACAGAAGTAAAAGTTAAGACATGATCCGATTTGGACCGGGTTTGTTGCATCTTGTTTAGATTGGTTAGCCAAGAAAATAAGTCAATCATATTGACCAGGTCAAAGGTCAAGAAGGGGTCAATAGGGGTCATTAAACTTTACAGGAGTAAAAGTTAAGACATGATCCGATTTGGACCGGGTTTGTTGCATCTTGTTTAGATTGATGAGCCAAGAAAATAAGTCAATCATATTGACCAGGTCAAAGGTCAAGATGAACTTTACAGGGGTAAAATTTAAGACATGATCCGATTTATACCGGGTTTGTTGCATCTTGTTTAGATTGATGAGCCAAGAAAATACGTTACTTATATTGACCAGGTCAAAGGTCAAGAGGGGTCAATAAGGGTCATTGAACATTACAGGGGTAAAAGTTAAGACATTATCCGATTTTAACTGGGTTTGTTGCATCTTGTTTGGATTGATGAGCTTAGAAAATAAGTCAACCATTTTAATCAGGTCAAATGTCAAGAAGGGGTCATTAGGAGTCAAAACGTCGATTTTCAATCCGTTCAACTAAAATGCTTCTCGTCTCAGAGGAAATGACTGATGTGCATTAGAATTGGTCAAAATATTCCTTAGGTCCATTCCAATACCAGTATTTCAGCGATTAAAATTGACATGTCGTATGGGGTCACTAGGGGTCATTGACCTATACAGGGGTAAAAGTTAAAACATGTTCCGATTTGCAAGACATGCTCCGAATTAGATCGGACCTGTTTTATCTTGTTTGGTTCAATCAGGCAAGAATAAAAGTCAATCATCATAACTAGGTCAAAGGTCAAGAAAAGGTCACTAGGGATCATTTTCTCATAAAAATCAAGGTGCCCTGGTCTCAGACCAGAACTAGATCTAGTTTCTTCTTTCTTTCTTGCAAACCCATCTACATATCTACAAAATGCTTCTTCTCCTACAGTTTACATGCTACAATCACCATATTTGGTCAGTAGGACCCCCTACCAGACCTTCATTACAGGACCTCACAGTTTGGGGTCAAAGGTCACAGGGGGGGGGGGGGGGGGTCACTAGGGGTCAAAACGTGATTTTCACTTAAAACGCATTTCCAATTTAGTGAAATGACCTAGGATCGTCAAAATCGGTCAACATATTCCTTATGACCATACACATATATAATAGTTAGGTTTTTACAATCAACAAATATTTGGGGTCACTAGGGGTCAAAATGTTGATTTTCTTACCATTTCACTTAAAATGCTTCTTGTCTCAGAGGAAATGGCTTATGAATGTCAGAATTGGTCAAAAGATTCCTTAGGAACATGCACATACAGCAATCTCAGCGATTAAAATTGACGTGTCATGCGGGGTCACTAGGGGTCATTGACCTATACAGGGGTAAAATGTGAGATATGCTCCGATTTAGACCGGACTTGTTTATTCTTGTAGGCATTGATAAGACAAGAAAAAAAGTCAATTATAATTTTGGCGTCAAAGGTCAGGAACAGGTCAGTAGAGGTCATTGAACTTTCATGCACACCCATATACAAAATGCTTCTTCTCCTACAGTTTACATGCTACAATCACTAGACTTGGTCAGTAGGACCCTCTACCAGACCTTCATTACAGGATCTCACAGTTTGAGGTCAAAGGTCACAGGGGGTCACTAGGGGCCAAAACGTGATTTTCACTTAAAATGCCCTTGCAATTGAGTGAAATGACCTAGGATCGTCAAAATCGTTTAACATATTTCTTATGATCGTACGCATATATATTAGTTTGGTTTTTAAAATCAAAACATATTTGGGGTCACTAGGGGTCAAAATGTTGATTTGCTTACCATATCACTTAAAATGCTTCTTGTCTCAGAGGAAATGGCTGATGAATGTCAGAATTAATCAAAAAATTCCTTGGGTCCATGCACATACAGCGAATTTAAGCGTTTAAAATTGGCGTGTCGTATGGGGTCAAGAGGGGTCATTGAACTTTACATGGGTAAAACTCAAGACATGCTCCGAATTAGATCGGACCTGTTTTACCTTGTTTGGTTCGATAAGGCAAGAAAAATAGCCAATCATCATAACCAGGTCAAAGGTCAAGAAGAGGCCACTAGGGATCATTTTCTCATAAAAATCAAGGTGCCCTGGTCTCAGACCAGAACTAGATCTAGTTCTTTCTTTCTTCCGTCTTGGGACCTAGATCCGTAACCGTTGAGCCGATTTTGACCATATTTGGTCATAAGAACTCTTATGTGCACCACTACTCAGGTTGTAAAGCATAAGGGGTCAAAGGTCACACAGGGGTCACTAGGGGTCAAAACGTGATTTTCACTTAAAAACGCATTTGCAATTTAGTGAAATGACCTATGATCGTCAGAATTGGTCAACATGTTCCTTTTGACCGTACGCATGTACAATAGTTTGGTTTTTAAAATCAAAGAAAATTTGGGGTCACTAGGGATCAAAATGTAAATTTTTCTTCATTCACTCAAAACCCTACTTGTCCAAGGGAAAATAACTGATGATACTCAGAATTAGTCAAAAGATTCCTCTCATCCATGTTCATATAGAGTCCTTCTCCAATAAAAGTGACATGTCACACGAGGTCACTAGAGGTCATTGAACTATACAAGTGAAAATCTTAAGACATGCTCCGATTTTGACGGAACTACTTGTTTCTTGCGCGAATTGATAAGCCAAGAAAAAAAGTCAATTATAAGTTTGGGGTCAAAGGTCAAGAAAAGGTCACTAGGGGTCGAAACGTACATTTTTACTCCATTAGGACCCCTAGTGACCTTTTCTTGACCTTTGACCCCAACAAAATTATTGACTTTTTTTCTTGTCTCATCAATGCCTACAAAATGAGCCATAATCAGTCAAAATCGGAGCAAGTCTTAAATTTTACCCCGTATAACCTTTTAAAAAAATGTCTTAATAATACTATTATTCGATTTAAAAAAAAGTTATACAGGGTAAAATGTGAGATATGCTTTAATTTTGACCGGTCATGGCTCATTTTGTAGGCATTGATGAGACAAGCAAAAAAGTCAAACATTTCTTTGGGGTCAAAGGTCAAGAAAAGGTCACTAGGGGTCGAAGTGTACATTTTTACTACATTAGGACCCCTAGTGACCTTTTCTTGACCTTTGACCCCAACAAAATAGTTGACTTTTTTTCTTGTCTCATCAATGCCTACAAAATGAGCTATGACCGGTCAATATCGGAGCAAGTCTTAAATTTTACCCTGTATAACCTTTAAAAAAAATCTATGTCTTAATAATTATTCGATTTAAAAAAAAAGTTATACAGGGTAAAATGTAAGACTTGCTCCGATTTTGACCGGTCATGGCTCATTTTGTAGGCATTGATGAGACAAGCAAAAAAGTCAATAATTTTTTTGGGGTCAAAGGTCAAGAAAAGGTCACTAGGGGTCAAAATGTAAATTTTCACTCCATTCACTCAAAATGCTACTTGTCTGAGAGGAAATGCTTGATGATTGGCAAAAATGGTCTCAAGGTTCCATTCAAATAAGAGCCTACTGTCATCAGCAGGTCAAAGGTCAACACGCCCTCGACTAAACTTAAGTTGCTTGGTTCAGATCAAAGGTGTTCTAGATTACACAAGCGATTATATAATTATGTTATTTAATTATCACTTAATTTTGAACTTAGTTTTGATGTAATTGTAAGTTGGTGTGTTGTTCAAATCATAGTTTGCTACAGGGGAAATAGTCGTTATGCAGTACAGGTTATCAGACTTTATTTTATTTTTATCTTGTATTTATCATAGTTAATTGTTATGTGTTGTGTTACTTATTGTGTTAAAAACTTTGTTAGTATTTTAAAACTATCAATACTTATTATTTAGCTTATATATGGAGAAAATCTGTGTATATCAACACATTATTTGAGAATGTAGCACTTTACTGTTTACCTTTGTGATTTTAGTAAATTCACTTAACTAAAAATCTTTGCATTTTTATATGGAAATCTTGTAACAAATTAATGTTTGAAAATAAAGCCCATGTTTTCAGAAACTCACAATTGTAACATTCTTGGAAGTTTCATTGTTAGTAACAAACGTAATTATTGTTATCAGTAATTATTGTTATCAGTCACTTTACTTCAAACTGCATTTGTAGACTGCCTCCAACAGTAAAACTATTGCATTGACTTTGAATCGAAAATGTTTTGGGGTCACTAGAGGTCAAAATGTAAATTTTCACTCAATTTCACTCAAAATGCTACTTGTCCGAGGGAAAATGACTGATGATTGTCAGAATTGGGCAAAAGATTCCCCTTGATCATGTTCATATAGGTTGCTCCTGCACTAAAAGTGACATGTCACTAGAGGTCATTGAACTATACAGGTGAAAATCTTAAGACATGCTCCGATTTTGACGGGACTACTTTTTTCTTGTGCGCATTAATAAGCCAAGAAAAAAAGTCAATCATAATTTTGGGGTCAAAGGTCAAGAAAAGGTCACTCGGGGTCAAAACGTGATTTTCACTAAAAACGCCATTGCATTTGATTAAAACGACCCAGGAACGTCAAAATCGGTCATCATATTTATCATGACCGTCTTCATAAAACATAGTTTGGTTTTTTGAATCGAATTTTTTTTGGGGTCACTAGAGGTCAAAATGAAAATTTTCACTCAATTTACTCAAAATGCTACTTGTCCGAGTGAAAATGACTGATGATTGTCAGAATAGGTCAAAAGATTCCTCTGATCGTGAACTTGGGGTCAAGGGGCAAAATGTAATACGCTAGACTAATATCCGCGATCTCCGATCGCAGCCTATGTCTAGTTCTTTCTTCTTAAGTCATGGGACCTATAGCTCCGTAACCATTGACCCGATTTTGACCATATTTGGTCATAAAAACCCTTATGTGCACCACTACTCAGGCTGTAAAGCATAAGGGGTCAAAGGTCACATAGGGTCACTAGGGGTCAAAACGTGATTTTCACTTAAAACGCATTTGCAATTTAGTGAAATGACCTAGGATCGTCAGAATTGGTCAACATATTCCTTTTGACCATACGCATGTACAATAGTTCGGTTTTTAAAATCAAAAAATATTTAGGGTCACTAGGGGTCAAAATGTAAATTTTTACATTATTCATTCAAAACCCTACTTGTCCGAGGAAAAATGACTGATGATACTCAGAATTAGTCAAAAGATTCCTCTCATCCATGTTCATATAGGTTGCTCCTCTAGGGGTCATTGAACTTTACAAAGGGAAAATGTAAGACATGCTCCGATTTTGACCGGGTTTGTTTTATTTTGTGAAAATTGATGAGACAAGAACAAAAGTCAATCAAGATTCCTTCCATCTATGTTCATATAGGTTGCTTCTCCACTAAAAGTGACATGTCACATGGGGGTCACTAGGGGTCATTGAACTGTACAAGTGTAAAACTGAAGACTTGCTCTGATTTTAACCAGATTACTTTTGTTTTGTGCGCATCGATGAGCCTAGAAAAAAGGCAATCATAAGTTTGGGGTCAAAAGTCAAGAAAAGGTCACTTGGGGTCAAAATGTGATTTTCACTTAAAACGGTCTTGCATTTTCATGCCGATACTCGTGTCCTCGCTGGTATTGCCAGATAAGGTAAACCTACGTTGTGATACAGTGGTAAAAGGTCTTTCTTCTGTCATGAAACCAGTAGCTCCGTAACCATTTGGCCAATTTTGACCATATTTAGTCATAAATACCCTCATAGTCATGGCCACCACTACCCAGAGTGTCAAGCATAACAGGTCAAAAATGTCACACAGAGTTCAACATAACAAATAACTTCAATGCGCGACTAATATTCGTCGTCTGAGACGACACTCAATTCTAGTTATTCTTATATTAGTCGAGAAACGACTAATATACTGTATTCGTGCTGTTTCTTATATTAGTCGAGAAACGACTAATATACTGTATTCTAGCTGTTTCTTCTTTCTTTTTTCTTTCTTGTGTCATAAGACCTATAGCTCCGTAACCATTGAGCCGATTTTGACCATATTTAGTCATAAGAACCCTTATGTGCACCACTACTCAGGTTGTAAAGCATAAGGGGTCAAAGGTCACACAGGGGTCACTAGGGGTCAAAACGTAATTTTCACTCAAAATGCATTTGCAATTTAGTGAAATGACCTATGATCGTCAGAATTGGTCAACATATTTCGTTTGACCGTACGCATGTAAAACAGTTCGGTTTTTAAAACAAAAAAATATTTGGGGTCACTAGGGGTCAAAATGTAAATTTTTACTCTTTCACTCAAAACCCTACTTGTCCGAGGGAAAATGACTGATGATACTCAGAAATAATAAAAAGATTCCTTGGATCAATGTTCATATAGGGTGCTTCCCCACTAAAAGTGACGTGTCAAACGGGGTCACTAGGTCATTGAACTTTACAGGGGAAAAAAATAAGGCATGCTCCGATTTTGACCGGGTTTCTTTTATTTTGTGGGTATTGATGAGAACAAAAGTCAATAATACCGTTAAGGTCAAAGGTCAAGAAAAGGTCACTAGGGGTCAAAATGTACATTTTCACTCCTCGCACTCAAAATACTACTCGTCCGAGAGATAATGACCTATGATTGTCAGAATTAGTCAACAAATTCCTCTCATCTATGTCCATATAGGGTGCTTCTCCACTAAAAGTGACATGTCAAACGGGGTCACTAGGGGTCATTGAACTTTACAGGGGGAAAATATAAGGCATGCTCCGATTTTGACCGAGTTTCTTTTATTTTGTGGGCATTGATGAGACAAGAACAAAAGTCAATCATACCGTTAAGGTCAAAGGTCAAAAAAAGGTCACAAGGGGTCAAAATGTACATTTTCACTCCTCGCACTCAAAATACTACTTGTCCGAGAGAAAATGACCTATGACTGTCAGAATTAGTCAAGAGATTCCTCTCATCCATGTTCATATAGGGTGCTTCTCCACTAAAAGTGACATGTCACACGGGGTCACTAGAGGTCATTGAACTATACAAGTGAAAATCTTAAGACATGCTCCGATTTTGACGGAACTACTTTTTTCTTGCGCGCATTGATAAGCCAAGAAAAAAAGTCAATCATAAGTTTGGGGTCAAAGGTCAAAAAAAGGTCACTAGGGGTCGAAACGTACATTTTTACTCCATTAGGGCCCCTAGTGACCATTTCTTGACCTTTGACCCCAACAAAATGATTGATTTTTTTTCTTGTCTTATCAATGCCTACAAAATAAGCCATACCCAGGCAAAATCGGAGCAAGTCTTAAATTTTACCCTGTATAACCTTTTTTTTAAATGTCTTAATAATTATTCGATTTAAAAAAAAAGAAGTTATTCAGGGTAAAATGTAAGACTTGCTCCGATTTTGACCGGTCATGGCTCATTTTGTAGGCATTGATGAGATAAGCAAAAAAAGTCAAACATTTCTTTGGGGTCAAAGGTCAAGAAAAGGTCACTAGGGATCAAAATGTAAATTTTCACTCCATTCACTCAAAATGCTAATTGTCTGAGAGGAAATGCTTGATGATTGGCAAAAATGGTCTCAAGGTTCCATTCAAATAAGAGCATACTGTCATCAGCAGGTCAAAGGTCAACACGCCCTCGACTAATATCCGTGATCTATGATCACAATTTATATCTAGTTTCTTCTTCTTTCTTCAGCCATGGGACCTATAGCTCCGTAACCATTGACCCGAATTTGACCATATTTAGTCATAAGAACCCTTATGTGCACCACTACTCAGGTTGTAAAGCATAAGGGGTCAAAAGTCACACAAAAATAACTAGGGGTCAAACGTGATTTTCACTTAAAACGCATTTGCAATTTATTGAAATGACCTAGGATCTTGAGAATTGGCCAACATATTCCTTTTGACCGTACGGATATATATAGTTCGGTTTTTTAAATCGAAAAATGTTTGGGGTTACTAGGGGTCAAAATGTAAATTTTACTCCATTCACTCAAAACCCTACTTGTCCGAGGGAAAATGACTGATGATACTCAGAATTTGTCAAAAGATTCCTTGGATCCATGTACATATAGGGTGCTTCTCCACTAAAAGTGAAATGTCAAACGGGGTCACTAGGGGTCATTGAACTTTACAGGGGGAAAATATAAGGCATGCTCCGATTTTGACCGGGTTTCTTTTATTTTGTGAACATTGATGAGACAAGAACAAAAGTCAATCATACCATTAAGATCAAAGGTCAAGAAAAGGTCACTAGGGTCAAAATGTACATTTTCACTCCTCGCACTCAAAATACTACTTGTCCAAGAGATAATGACCTATGACTGTCAGAATTAGTCAAGAGATTCCTCTCATCCATGTTCATATAGGGTGCTTCTCCACTAAAAGTGATATGTCAAACGGGGTCACTAGAGGTCATTGAACTATACAGGGGAAAATCTTAAGACATGCTCCGATTTTGACGGGACTACTTTTACCTTGTGCGCATTGATCAGCCAATCAAAAAAGTCAATACAAGTTTTGGGTCAGAGGTCAAGAAAAGGTCACTAGGGGTCAAAACGTGATTTTCACTAAAAACTCATTTGCAATTTAGTAAAATGACCTAGGATCGTCAGAATTGGTCAACATATTCCTTTTGACCGTACGCATGTACAATAGTTCGGTTTTTAAAATCAAAAAATATTTAGGGTCACTAGGGGTCAAAATGTAAATTTTCACTCCATTCACTCAAAATGCTACTTGTCCAAGAGAAAATGACCTATGATTGTCAGAATTGGTCAAAAGATTCCTCTTATCCATGTCCATATAGGGTCTTTCTCCACTAAAAGTGACATGTCACACGAGGTCACTAGAGGTCATTGAACTATACAGGTGAAAATCTTAAGACATGCTCTGATTTTGACGAGACTACTTTTACCTTGTGCGCATTGATCAGCCAAGCAAAAAAGTTAATTACAAGTTTTGGGTCAGAGGTCAAAAAAGGTCACTATTGGTCAAAACGTGATTTTCACTAAAAACGCATTTGCAATTTAGTGAAATGACCTAGGATCGTCAGAATTGGTCAACATATTCCTTTTGACCGTACGCATGTACAATAGTTCGGTTTTTAAAATCAAAAAATATTTGGGGGCACTAGGGGTCAAAATGTAAATTTTCACTCAATTCACTCAAAATGCTACTTGTCCGAGTGAAAATGACTGATGATTGTCAGAATAGGTCAAAAGATTCCTCTGATCGTGAACTTGGGGTCAAGGGGCAAAATGTCACTAGGGGTCAACATGTTATACGCTCGACTAATATCCGCGATCTCCGATCGCAGCTTATGTCTAGTTTCTTTATATTAGTCGAGAAACGACTAATATACTGTATTCTACCTGTTTCCTTCTTCTTCTTCTTCCGTCATGGGACCTATAGCTCTGTAACCATTGAGCCGATTTTGACCATATTTGGTCATAAGTACCCTTATGTGCACCACTACTCAGGTTGTAAAGCATAAGGGGTCAAAGGTCATACAAGGGTCAAAACGTGATTTTCACTTAAAACGCATTTGCAATTTATTGAAATGACCTAGGATCGTGAGAATTGGCCAACATATTCCTTTTGACCGTACGCATATATAATAGTTCGGTTTTTTAAATCGAAAAATGTTTGGGGTCAAAATGTAAATTTTTACTTCATTCACTCAAAACCCTACTTGTCCGAGGGAAAATGACTGATGATACTCAGAATTAGTCAAAAGATTCCTTGGATCCATGTACATATAGGGTGCTTCTCCACTAAAAGTGAAATGTCAAACGGGGTCACAAGGGGTCATTGAACTTTACAGGGGAAAAATATAAGGCATGCTTCGATTTTGACCGGGTTTCTTAAATTTTGTGGGCATTGATAAGACAAGAACAAAAGTCAATCATACCGTTAAGGTCAAAGGTCAAAAAAAGGTCCCTAGGGTCAAAATGCTACTTGTCCGAGACGAAATGACCGATGATTGTCAGAATTTGTCAAAAGATTTCTCTTATCCATGTTCATATAGGGTGCTTCTCCATTAAAAGTGACATGTCAAACGGGGTCACTAGGGGTCATTGAACTATACAGGTGTAAAACTGAAGACATGCTCTGATTTTGACCGGACTACTTTTTCTTGTGCGCATTGATAAGCCAAGAAAAAAAGTCAATTATAAGTTTAGGGTCAAAAGTCAAGAAAAGGTCATTAGGGTTCAAAATGTATTTTTTTAAAACTACTTCAGGGCTGAAATTTATAAAAACAATTATCAAATATAGTACAACTTAAGGTTATTGCCCTTTGACAACATATAGCAAGGTCAAAGGTCAAAGCCCTCGACTAATATCCGTGATCTAAGATCACAATTATCTCTAGTTCTTTCTTTCTTTCTTCCGTCATGGGACCTATAGCTCCGTAACCATTAGGCCGATTTTGATCATATTTGGTCATAAGAACCCTTATGTGCACCACTACTCAGGTTGTAAAGCATAAGGGGTCAAAGGTCACACAAGGGTAACTAGGGGTCAAAACGTGATTTTCACTTAAAACGCATTTGCAATTTATTGAAATGACCTAGGATCGTGAGAATTGGCCAACATATTCCTTTTGACCGTATGCATATATAATAGTTCGGTTTTTTAAATCGAAAAATGTTTGGGATTACTAGGGGTCAAAATGTAAATTTTTACTCCATACACTCAAAACCCTACTTGTCCGAGGGAAAATGACTGATGATACTCAAAATTGTTCAAAAGATTCCTTGGATCCACCTACATATAGGGTGCTTCTACACTAAAAGTGAAATGTCAAACGAGGACACTAGGGGTCATTGAACTTAACAGGGGGGAAATATAAGGCATGCTCCGATTTTGACCGGGTTTCTTTTATTTTGTGGGCATTGATGAGACAAGAACAAAAGTCAATCATACCGTTAAGGTCAAAGGTAAAAAAAGGTCCCTAGATATGGTCCGAGAGGAAATGACCTATGATTGTCAGGATTTGTCAAAAGATTCCTCTTATCCATGTTCATATAGGGTGCTTCTCCATTAAAAGTGACATGTCAAACGGGGTCACTAGGGGTCATTGAACTATACAGGTGTAAAACTGAAGACATGCTCTGATTTTGACCGGACTATTTTGTCTTGTGCGCATTGATAAGCCAAGGAAAAGTCAAATATAAGTTTGGGGTCAAAGGTCAAGAAAAGGTCATTAGGGTTCAAAATGTATTTTTTTAACTACTTCAGGGCTAAAATTTATAAAAACAATTATCAAATATAGTTCAACTTAAGGTTATTGCCCTTTGACAACATATAGCAAGGTCAAAGGTCAAAGCCCTCGACTAATATCCGTGACCTAAGATCACAATTATCTCTAGTATGTTTTTGTATTTGTACGACAAAAACAAGAAATCTTTCTTTCTTCCGTCATGGGACCTACAGCTCCACAACCATTGAGCCGATACAGGGTAAAATGTAAGACTTGCTCCGATTTTGACCGGTCATGGCTCATTTTGTAGGCATTGATGAGACAAGCAAAAGGTCAAAAAAAGGTCACTAGTGGTCAAGATGTAAATTTTCACTCCATTCACTCAAAATGCTACTTGTCTGAGAGGAAATGCTTGATGATTGGCAAAAATGGTCTCAAAGTTCCATTCAAATAAGAGCCTACTGTCATCAGCAGGTCAAAGGTCAACACGCCCTCGACTAATATCCGTGATCTATGATCACAATTTATATCTAGTTTCTTCTTCTTTCTTCAGCCATGGGACCTATAGCTCCGTAACCATTGACCCGAATTTGACCATATTTAGTCATAAGAACCCTTATGTGCACCACTACTTAGGTTGTAAAGCATAAGGGGTCAAACGTCACACAGGGGTCACTAGGGGTCAACACGTGATTTTCACTGAAAACGCATTTGCAATTTAGTGAAATGACCTAGGATCTTCAGAATTGGTCAACATAACAACAATTATCAAATACAGGGTGAGTCAAAAAGACTGCAATAGTGGAAAGAAGCCATTTTGTTTTCAAAACCAAGATGAATTTAAAAACTTTTTAAACGTTGCAAGAATGATGTATTTAATCCTAACTTTGTGTGGAAAAATGAAGTCGATCGCATTTTTCGTTTGTCTTTGGTGAACCTTTTGACCAGTGCAACCATTTCACACGTTTGTCCACGAGATACCCAAATATGCATCAGATTGCAAAATGTGTCTCTCATTCAAATTTGGAAACAGTATTTCATTTGTGATGTTATTGGAATTTGATGCATCCTTTCTTGTTTACATGAGAGTTAGCATAATCAATTATAATCGTACTCATGCAATGAAAGCGTATAATGTTCTAAATTTTAATAAAAAACTAAAATTTTCAATTTTTTTGTTGGCGGGATATTCAAATATAAAAATGCAATGTGTTCCATTTCAAATGAAAATCCCTGTGCTCGTGGACAAACAGGTAAAGTTGGTTGTGCAGCAAAGAGGGTCACCAAAAACAAACGAAAAATGCGATCGACTTCATTTTTTCACATAAAGTTAAGATTAAATACATCATTCTTGCAACGTTTAAAGAAATTTAAAATTTATTTTGGTTTTGAAAACAAAATGGCTTCTTTCCACTATTGCAGTCTTTTTGACTCACCCTGTATAGTACAATTTAAGATATTATAAGGTTATTGCCCTTTGACAACATATACCAAGTCAAAGCCCTCGACTAATATCCGTGATCTAAGATCACAATTATCTCTAGTTTCTTCTTTATATTAGTCGAGAAACGATACTGTATTATATTAGTCGAGAAACGACTAATTATATTAGTCGAGAAACGACTAATATACTGTATTCGTCCTGTTTCTTCTTCTTTCTCCTGTCATGAGACCTATAGCTCCGTAACCATTAAGCCGATTTTGACCATATTTGGTCATAAGTACCCTTATGTGCACCAATACTCAGGTTGTAAAGCATAAGGGGTCAAAGGTCACACAGAGGTCACTAGGGGTCAAAACGTGATTCAACATGCTCCGATTTTGCTCAAACTCGGACATTTGTTATGCGCATTGACAAGAAAAGAAAAAAAGGGTCATAAGGGGTCAAAACATGATTTTCACTAAAAACACATTTGCAATTTAGAGAAATGACCTAGGATCGTCAGAATTGGTCAACATATTCCTTTTGACCGTACGCATGTACAATAGTTCGGTTTTTAAAATCAAAAAAATATTTGGGGTCACTAGGGGTCAAAATGTAAATTTTTACTTCATTCACTCAAAACCCTACTTTGTACAAAAGATTCATATTGACCATATTCATATAGGGTGCTTCTGCACTAAAAGTGACATGTCACACGGGGTCACTACAGGTCATTGAACTTTACAGATGAAAATCTTAAAACATGCTCCGATTTTGACGGGACTACTTTTTCGAAGGGGTTAACATGTAACACGCTCGACTAATATTCGTGATCTTAGATCACAGCTCATGTCTAGTTCGTCTTTCTCCTGTCATGAGACCTATAGCTCCGTAACCATTAAGCCGATTTTAACCATATTTGGTCGTAAGTACCCTTATGTGCACCACTACTTAGGTTGTAAAGCATAAGGAGTCAAAGGTCACACAGAGGTCACTAGGGGTCAAAACGTGATTCAACATGCTCCGATTTTGCTCAAACTCGGACATTTTATGCGCATTGACAAGAAAAGAAAAAAAGTTAATCATGACCTTGGGGTCAAATGTCAAACAGGGGTCATTAGGGGTCAAAACGTGATTTTCACTAAAAACAAATTTGCAATTTAGTGAAATGACCTAGGATCGTCAGAATTGGTCAACATATTCCTTTTGACCGTACGCATGTACAATAGTTTGGTTTTTAAAATCAAAAAATATTTGGCGTCACTAAGGGTCAAAATGTAAATTTTTACTTCATTCACTCAAAACACTACTTGTCCGAGGGAAAATGACTGATGATACTCAGAATTAGTCAAAAGATTCCTTGGATCACTGTTCATATAGGGTGCTTCTCCAGTAAAAGTGACATGTCAAACGGGGTCACTAGGGGTCATTAAACTTTACAAGGGGGAAATATAAGGCATGCTCCGATTTTGACCGGAATTGAATCATACCGTTAAAGTCAAAGGTCAAGAAAAGGTCATTAGTGGTCAAAATGTACATTTTCACTCCTCGCACTCAAAATACTACTTGTCCGAGAGAAAATGACCTATGATTGTCAGAAGATTGTCAAAGATTCCTTGGATCCATATTCATATAGGTTGTTCAGCGATAAAATTGACATGTCATATGGGGTCACTAGGGGTCATTGACCTTAACAGGGGTAAAATGTAAGACATGCTCCGATTTTGACCGGACTACTTTTTGCGCATTGATAAACCAAGATTTTTTTTTACAAATTTGGGGTCAAAATGTGATTTTCATTTAAAACGCTCTTGCATTTCAATGCCAATACTCGTGTCTTCGCTGGTATTGCCAGATTAGGTAAACCTACGTGGTGATACAGTGGTAAAAGGTCTTTCTTCTGTCATGAAACCCATAGCTCCGTAACCATTTGGCCGATTTTTACCATATTTGGTCATAAGTACCCTCATGGCCACCACTTAAGTAAGCATAACAGGTCAATTGTCACACAGGGGTCACTAGTGGTAAAAACGTGATTTTTCACTTAAAACGCCCTTGTAATTTAGTTAAATGACCTAGAATCGTCAGAATTGTTCAACATAACAAATAACTTCAATGCGCGACTAATATTCGTCGTCTGAGATGACACCTCAGTTCTAGTTATTTTTATTTTTCACTGGTTAAGACGGTGACGTACCGGTTACAAATGTTATAACCATTGTTCGCGTTTTACAGCAAATCCGTTCAACTTTAATATTGCCACTTCGGATTTGGTTTTGGAATTTAGTGCAACTTGGTGCAAATTTGGTGATTTCTGTCAATTTTGGGACACTTAAGTCATTTTCGTCTGCGGGCCTTGTCATTTCAACTATTCATCCGCTGCATCACATACATACTGCGCCCTTTTAGGAAGACTTGCATATACGTTATATATCTTACTCATACCTGCTGTGTTTCTCCTTTAGCTTTGTTGTCGTCTGTTTTGTCAGTGGGCCCCCTACTGCCATGTTTTGGAGATCCTGTTTGAGATTGGGATACAATGGTTTATTATTATAAATGGCTTCAGATAATGATTTATTTGTTCTTGACCCAAAGAAAGTATTGCCGAACACGTTGCTAGTGATAACGAAATCATAGACGAAATGCTCGACAGACAGGCTACTTCACCGAATCACGGGGAATTAACAGAGGATGCTTGATCCCAATCCCATGATATTGACATTGCTCAGAATATATTCTCGTATTCTGAAGAAATAAACATCAAGTGTTATTAACCAGTGGCGTACATTGGGTCTCTGTCAGAGGGAGGGGGGGGGGGGGGGGGGGGGGGCAGGGGCAAAGGATATTTCTCCCCGGTGAACACCAGTTCGACCCTATTACGTTGTTTATTCAATCGAATTACATCGCATAGTAAACTTGATGCGCGCATAGCACGCGATTTTGTTTACAACATATTTACACGAATATAGCCATAACTAATATACATTATTCTTTTAAACGGGCTTTTATAATGATAGTACTGAACAAATGCGCCCGTAACGCGCGAACATTTGCAATTTTTCATCAAATCGGGCAAGGGGCAAATTGTTATTTAAAATAATGTAAATCCCTTAGATTCTTCACATTTATGCGTAATTCACCTAAAGCCATAGGGGTAGGGGGGGGGGGGGGGGTCCTTAACCCGGTCATATGATTACCTTGATGAAAGTCAACAACTATTGACATTACTTTTTCCCTTCCCCTCTTTCCTTCCTAAATTCGTTTTTCTCTTTCCTTTTTATTTCCTATTCTCCATATTCTCTTATTTCCTTTACTTTCCCTTTTCCTCTTCTTCTTTCTTTTATTATTAGAAAGTATTTAATCACTGTCACACTATCTAGAAAAAACCTGTTTTATTTGGATAACGACCATATTATCCGGTAGTAGAAATGGCTGTTTGTTTTGGCATTTTTAATATAAATAAAATGGCTGTTTCTGGTAATTTGAAGTTCATTTGCCGGCCAATTTGAAAACTGAAATATCTAGTTTGAAATAATAAAAAAGCTGTATAACTATATTATTTGTAGAATTGTATGCAATCTGTAAATTTGGCGGGCATTTTAACAGCCATCTTGGATTTGAAAACCCCAATATACTAAGTATGAGCTTCTAACGGTCTTTTTCACCCATCTTACTACTAAACTTGACCATCTGTTAAATAATGTTGATGATATATACACCTGGAAAAAAGTATCGCACCGCTGGTTTTTTGTTGAAAAGTGCAAACATGGCCTCGAATTTTTCCACCATGGTGTGATATTAAGGAACATTTGTTTGCGTAAGCTGTCCAGCAAAATGTTATGCAATAAAAGGGCCACATTTGTGTTTGTGACGTTATCGATGTAATGTTTTCAAGGCCAAGGGGAAAATGCATGTTTTTGTCCAATACAAATTCCCTTTAAATGGGAAAACCCAGTATCAAGTAAAATTCCTTGCAATGAAGTGAAGACCATTTTGGTGACTTGATCGGATTCACGGTTGTATAGTCCGACGGGTTCTATATTGCGAAAAAATAAGGTTCTGTAGTACTTAGGTTTTATAGAATTAACGTAATTAGCCCTAAGGTTCAATAATCTGAAGAATCTATCATCTGAAAAAAGTCCCAATATTATGATTATGTTTATATTCAAATTATTAAGAAAGGGTCTGCAATTCAAATATTAAAGCAGGTTCTGTAGTATAAATTTGAAATGAGGCTCTTTATTCCGAATCATAAAAAAGTGCTCTTTAGTCTGAATCTTATCGGTTGTTATTTTGTTGATCTGGAAAACTTATTTAAAAACGGTAATATTTTCATCTGACAATGGATTATACAAAAACTTGTGTTTGAAGGATCAATTCTTTATCTTTCAGACTATACAAATTTGCAATATTCGGATGTAAGATCCTTTAATTATTCATATTATTGAGCCTTATCAGTTACGGATTAGTTAATTTCGTTTCCACTCTATACAACTTTGGATTATGGAACTTATTTTGTTGGATTATTGAACCAGCGAGATGCTAACCTATAAGCCCATCCGACTTCAGATCTTTTTAAATAAGGAACCCGTTGAGTGGGATTTTTGAGGCTTTTAACTGATTTGGACTTGTACTATAGAATCTTTATACAATAAAGACATCGTTTTGAAGACTTGATGTATTACAGTTTGGGTTTGGGGTATCCAAGTTTCAGACAGCACTTATTATATTTGTTTGTAAATAAT
>JAYJML010000129.1:30000-60000 GCA_035610835.1 Ophiura sarsii | reverse complement strand
AACCCTAACCCTAACCCTAACCCTAACCCTAACCCTAACCCTAACCCTAACCCTAACCCTAACCCTAACCCTAACCCTAACCCTAACCCTAACCCTAACCCTAACCCTAACCCTAACCCTAACCCTAACCCTAACCCTAACCCTAACCCTAACCCTAACCCTAACCCTAACCCTAACCCTAACCCTAACCCTAACCCTAACCCTAACCCTAACCCTAACCCTAACCCTAACCCTAACCCTAACCCTAACCCTAACCCTAACCCTAACCCTAACCCTAACCCTAACCCTAACCCTAACCCTAACCCTAACCCTAACCCTAACCCTAACCCTAACCCTAACCCTAACCCTAACCCTAACCCTAACCCTAACCCTAACCCTAACCCTAACCCTAACCCTAACCCTAACCCTAACCCTAACCCTAACCCTAACCCTAACCCTAACCCTAACCCTAACCCTAACCCTAACCCTAACCCTAACCCTAACCCTAACCCTAACCCTAACCCTAACCCTAACCCTAACCCTAACCCTAACCCTAACCCTAACCCTAACCCTAACCCTAACCCTAACCCTAACCCTAACCCTAACCCTAACCCTAACCCTAACCCTAACCCTAACCCTAACCCTAACCCTAACCCTAACCCTAACCCTAACCCTAACCCTAACCCTAACCCTAACCCTAACCCTAACCCTAACCCTAACCCTAACCCTAACCCTAACCCTAACCCTAACCCTAACCCTAACCCTAACCCTAACCCTAACCCTAACCCTAACCCTAACCCTAACCCTAACCCTAACCCTAACCCTAACCCTAACCCTAACCCTAACCCTAACCCTAACCCTAACCCTAACCCTAACCCTAACCCTAACCCTAACCCTAACCCTAACCCTAACCCTAACCCTAACCCTAACCCTAACCCTAACCCTAACCCTAACCCTAACCCTAACCCTAACCCTAACCCTAACCCTAACCCTAACCCTAACCCTAACCCTAACCCTAACCCTAACCCTAACCCTAACCCTAACCCTAACCCTAACCCTAACCCTAACCCTAACCCTAACCCTAACCCTAACCCTAACCCTAACCCTAACCCTAACCCTAACCCTAACCCTAACCCTAACCCTAACCCTAACCCTAACCCTAACCCTAACCCTAACCCTAACCCTAACCCTAACCCTAACCCTAACCCTAACCCTAACCCTAACCCTAACCCTAACCCTAACCCTAACCCTAACCCTAACCCTAACCCTAACCCTAACCCTAACCCTAACCCTAACCCTAACCCTAACCCTAACCCTAACCCTAACCCTAACCCTAACCCTAACCCTAACCCTAACCCTAACCCTAACCCTAACCCTAACCCTAACCCTAACCCTAACCCTAACCCTAACCCTAACCCTAACCCTAACCCTAACCCTAACCCTAACCCTAACCCTAACCCTAACCCTAACCCTAACCCTAACCCTAACCCTAACCCTAACCCTAACCCTAACCCTAACCCTAACCCTAACCCTAACCCTAACCCTAACCCTAACCCTAACCCTAACCCTAACCCTAACCCTAACCCTAACCCTAACCCTAACCCTAACCCTAACCCTAACCCTAACCCTAACCCTAACCCTAACCCTAACCCTAACCCTAACCCTAACCCTAACCCTAACCCTAACCCTAACCCTAACCCTAACCCTAACCCTAACCCTAACCCTAACCCTAACCCTAACCCTAACCCTAACCCTAACCCTAACCCTAACCCTAACCCTAACCCTAACCCTAACCCTAACCCTAACCCTAACCCTAACCCTAACCCTAACCCTAACCCTAACCCTAACCCTAACCCTAACCCTAACCCTAACCCTAACCCTAACCCTAACCCTAACCCTAACCCTAACCCTAACCCTAACCCTAACCCTAACCCTAACCCTAACCCTAACCCTAACCCTAACCCTAACCCTAACCCTAACCCTAACCCTAACCCTAACCCTAACCCTAACCCTAACCCTAACCCTAACCCTAACCCTAACCCTAACCCTAACCCTAACCCTAACCCTAACCCTAACCCTAACCCTAACCCTAACCCTAACCCTAACCCTAACCCTAACCCTAACCCTAACCCTAACCCTAACCCTAACCCTAACCCTAACCCTAACCCTAACCCTAACCCTAACCCTAACCCTAACCCTAACCCTAACCCTAACCCTAACCCTAACCCTAACCCTAACCCTAACCCTAACCCTAACCCTAACCCTAACCCTAACCCTAACCCTAACCCTAACCCTAACCCTAACCCTAACCCTAACCCTAACCCTAACCCTAACCCTAACCCTAACCCTAACCCTAACCCTAACCCTAACCCTAACCCTAACCCTAACCCTAACCCTAACCCTAACCCTAACCCTAACCCTAACCCTAACCCTAACCCTAACCCTAACCCTAACCCTAACCCTAACCCTAACCCTAACCCTAACCCTAACCCTAACCCTAACCCTAACCCTAACCCTAACCCTAACCCTAACCCTAACCCTAACCCTAACCCTAACCCTAACCCTAACCCTAACCCTAACCCTAACCCTAACCCTAACCCTAACCCTAACCCTAACCCTAACCCTAACCCTAACCCTAACCCTAACCCTAACCCTAACCCTAACCCTAACCCTAACCCTAACCCTAACCCTAACCCTAACCCTAACCCTAACCCTAACCCTAACCCTAACCCTAACCCTAACCCTAACCCTAACCCTAACCCTAACCCTAACCCTAACCCTAACCCTAACCCTAACCCTAACCCTAACCCTAACCCTAACCCTAACCCTAACCCTAACCCTAACCCTAACCCTAACCCTAACCCTAACCCTAACCCTAACCCTAACCCTAACCCTAACCCTAACCCTAACCCTAACCCTAACCCTAACCCTAACCCTAACCCTAACCCTAACCCTAACCCTAACCCTAACCCTAACCCTAACCCTAACCCTAACCCTAACCCTAACCCTAACCCTAACCCTAACCCTAACCCTAACCCTAACCCTAACCCTAACCCTAACCCTAACCCTAACCCTAACCCTAACCCTAACCCTAACCCTAACCCTAACCCTAACCCTAACCCTAACCCTAACCCTAACCCTAACCCTAACCCTAACCCTAACCCTAACCCTAACCCTAACCCTAACCCTAACCCTAACCCTAACCCTAACCCTAACCCTAACCCTAACCCTAACCCTAACCCTAACCCTAACCCTAACCCTAACCCTAACCCTAACCCTAACCCTAACCCTAACCCTAACCCTAACCCTAACCCTAACCCTAACCCTAACCCTAACCCTAACCCTAACCCTAACCCTAACCCTAACCCTAACCCTAACCCTAACCCTAACCCTAACCCTAACCCTAACCCTAACCCTAACCCTAACCCTAACCCTAACCCTAACCCTAACCCTAACCCTAACCCTAACCCTAACCCTAACCCTAACCCTAACCCTAACCCTAACCCTAACCCTAACCCTAACCCTAACCCTAACCCTAACCCTAACCCTAACCCTAACCCTAACCCTAACCCTAACCCTAACCCTAACCCTAACCCTAACCCTAACCCTAACCCTAACCCTAACCCTAACCCTAACCCTAACCCTAACCCTAACCCTAACCCTAACCCTAACCCTAACCCTAACCCTAACCCTAACCCTAACCCTAACCCTAACCCTAACCCTAACCCTAACCCTAACCCTAACCCTAACCCTAACCCTAACCCTAACCCTAACCCTAACCCTAACCCTAACCCTAACCCTAACCCTAACCCTAACCCTAACCCTAACCCTAACCCTAACCCTAACCCTAACCCTAACCCTAACCCTAACCCTAACCCTAACCCTAACCCTAACCCTAACCCTAACCCTAACCCTAACCCTAACCCTAACCCTAACCCTAACCCTAACCCTAACCCTAACCCTAACCCTAACCCTAACCCTAACCCTAACCCTAACCCTAACCCTAACCCTAACCCTAACCCTAACCCTAACCCTAACCCTAACCCTAACCCTAACCCTAACCCTAACCCTAACCCTAACCCTAACCCTAACCCTAACCCTAACCCTAACCCTAACCCTAACCCTAACCCTAACCCTAACCCTAACCCTAACCCTAACCCTAACCCTAACCCTAACCCTAACCCTAACCCTAACCCTAACCCTAACCCTAACCCTAACCCTAACCCTAACCCTAACCCTAACCCTAACCCTAACCCTAACCCTAACCCTAACCCTAACCCTAACCCTAACCCTAACCCTAACCCTAACCCTAACCCTAACCCTAACCCTAACCCTAACCCTAACCCTAACCCTAACCCTAACCCTAACCCTAACCCTAACCCTAACCCTAACCCTAACCCTAACCCTAACCCTAACCCTAACCCTAACCCTAACCCTAACCCTAACCCTAACCCTAACCCTAACCCTAACCCTAACCCTAACCCTAACCCTAACCCTAACCCTAACCCTAACCCTAACCCTAACCCTAACCCTAACCCTAACCCTAACCCTAACCCTAACCCTAACCCTAACCCTAACCCTAACCCTAACCCTAACCCTAACCCTAACCCTAACCCTAACCCTAACCCTAACCCTAACCCTAACCCTAACCCTAACCCTAACCCTAACCCTAACCCTAACCCTAACCCTAACCCTAACCCTAACCCTAACCCTAACCCTAACCCTAACCCTAACCCTAACCCTAACCCTAACCCTAACCCTAACCCTAACCCTAACCCTAACCCTAACCCTAACCCTAACCCTAACCCTAACCCTAACCCTAACCCTAACCCTAACCCTAACCCTAACCCTAACCCTAACCCTAACCCTAACCCTAACCCTAACCCTAACCCTAACCCTAACCCTAACCCTAACCCTAACCCTAACCCTAACCCTAACCCTAACCCTAACCCTAACCCTAACCCTAACCCTAACCCTAACCCTAACCCTAACCCTAACCCTAACCCTAACCCTAACCCTAACCCTAACCCTAACCCTAACCCTAACCCTAACCCTAACCCTAACCCTAACCCTAACCCTAACCCTAACCCTAACCCTAACCCTAACCCTAACCCTAACCCTAACCCTAACCCTAACCCTAACCCTAACCCTAACCCTAACCCTAACCCTAACCCTAACCCTAACCCTAACCCTAACCCTAACCCTAACCCTAACCCTAACCCTAACCCTAACCCTAACCCTAACCCTAACCCTAACCCTAACCCTAACCCTAACCCTAACCCTAACCCTAACCCTAACCCTAACCCTAACCCTAACCCTAACCCTAACCCTAACCCTAACCCTAACCCTAACCCTAACCCTAACCCTAACCCTAACCCTAACCCTAACCCTAACCCTAACCCTAACCCTAACCCTAACCCTAACCCTAACCCTAACCCTAACCCTAACCCTAACCCTAACCCTAACCCTAACCCTAACCCTAACCCTAACCCTAACCCTAACCCTAACCCTAACCCTAACCCTAACCCTAACCCTAACCCTAACCCTAACCCTAACCCTAACCCTAACCCTAACCCTAACCCTAACCCTAACCCTAACCCTAACCCTAACCCTAACCCTAACCCTAACCCTAACCCTAACCCTAACCCTAACCCTAACCCTAACCCTAACCCTAACCCTAACCCTAACCCTAACCCTAACCCTAACCCTAACCCTAACCCTAACCCTAACCCTAACCCTAACCCTAACCCTAACCCTAACCCTAACCCTAACCCTAACCCTAACCCTAACCCTAACCCTAACCCTAACCCTAACCCTAACCCTAACCCTAACCCTAACCCTAACCCTAACCCTAACCCTAACCCTAACCCTAACCCTAACCCTAACCCTAACCCTAACCCTAACCCTAACCCTAACCCTAACCCTAACCCTAACCCTAACCCTAACCCTAACCCTAACCCTAACCCTAACCCTAACCCTAACCCTAACCCTAACCCTAACCCTAACCCTAACCCTAACCCTAACCCTAACCCTAACCCTAACCCTAACCCTAACCCTAACCCTAACCCTAACCCTAACCCTAACCCTAACCCTAACCCTAACCCTAACCCTAACCCTAACCCTAACCCTAACCCTAACCCTAACCCTAACCCTAACCCTAACCCTAACCCTAACCCTAACCCTAACCCTAACCCTAACCCTAACCCTAACCCTAACCCTAACCCTAACCCTAACCCTAACCCTAACCCTAACCCTAACCCTAACCCTAACCCTAACCCTAACCCTAACCCTAACCCTAACCCTAACCCTAACCCTAACCCTAACCCTAACCCTAACCCTAACCCTAACCCTAACCCTAACCCTAACCCTAACCCTAACCCTAACCCTAACCCTAACCCTAACCCTAACCCTAACCCTAACCCTAACCCTAACCCTAACCCTAACCCTAACCCTAACCCTAACCCTAACCCTAACCCTAACCCTAACCCTAACCCTAACCCTAACCCTAACCCTAACCCTAACCCTAACCCTAACCCTAACCCTAACCCTAACCCTAACCCTAACCCTAACCCTAACCCTAACCCTAACCCTAACCCTAACCCTAACCCTAACCCTAACCCCTAACCCTAACCCTAACCCTAACCCTAACCCTAACCCTAACCCTAACCCTAACCCTAACCCTTAACACGCTCTTTATTTTCTTTGTTGTGCGCGAAATTGTAGGACCAACCCTTTTTAAGCGGCGAAACAAAATGGCTTCTTTCCCGTTGACTTGTGAACAACCTTCAAACCGCCGCCATTTTAAATTGCAACATCGCAAGATGCTAATTTTTACAAAGCTGTAATTGGCTTCACATCAACTATGCATATATTAATTTTGAACAAAATCGGACAAAATTTACATTTTAACACGCTCTTTATTTTCTTTGTCGTGCACGAAATTGTACGACGTACCATTTTTAAGCGGCTAAACAAAATGGCTACTTTCCCGTTGACTTGTGTACAAACTTGAAACCGCCGCCATTTTTAATTGCAACATCGCACGATGCTAATTCTTACAAATCTGTAATTGGCTTTACAGCAACTATGCACATAATAATTTTGAACAAAATCGGACAAACTTTACATTTTGGTCGCCATTTTGGATTTTGGTTATTACGTCATATATCATAAACTAAAGATATGATGAGGCTGTTATTTAAACCCCAGGTAGAACTTAACACGCTCTTTACTTTCTTTGTCGTGCACGAAATTGTACGACCTACCATTTTTAAACGGCCAAACAAAATGGCTACTTTCCCATTGACTTGTGTATAAACTTCAAACCGCCGCCATTTTGAAACGGTAACTACTTAAGAAATTTCCTTTAGCCAATTTCTTAGTCTACCCATAACCTATCTATGACATAAATAAGGGACCTTAACTAACACGCATACAACTGACACAACCCCCTAACCCTAACCCTAACCCTAACCCTAACCCTAACCCTAACCCTAACCCTAACCCTAACCCTAACCCTAACCCTAACCCTTCATTCACTTTGTACATACCGAATATTACAATGTTCTATGTAATTATTATAGCCAATAAACCGATTTGCAATATGTGCAGTCACCGTTATTTGACATCGATGTCACATTTTATTTCAGATGTAGGGGATATAGAAAAGACATACAGCACACAGAGAGCAATGGATCCGCAAATAGAGGTTGAGGTTCGGAGACGAGAAGAAGAAGAGGAAGTAGGAGGAGATGTAAGTAGATGTAGTTTCAAAATGGCGGCCAAAATGAAGTCATTCCCTTTGACTTAGGCCTTAGATCGTAATATCTTAAAATTACACTAAAAATTGAATATCTCTTGAACTAAACATCGTATTGAATCCAATTAAACGTTGAAAGACTTATCCTAAGGTCCGGCTTGGGATGACATTATAACATTGTTCAATTTTTCCTTTGTTTCAATTCGTTTAACCAAAAATGAATATTTGACCCCTGAATGACCTTTCCTTTTCGTGATGACCTTTGACCTTCATTCACTTTGTACACACCTAATATTAACTTGTTTCAATGTTCTATGTAATTATTATAGCCAATAAACCGATTTGCAATATGTGCAATCACCGTTATTTTGACATCGATTTCATTTTTATTTAAGATGTTCCGTTACACGTGGGATATACAAAAAAAGACATACAGCACACAGAAAGCAATGCCCCCGCAAATTGAGGTTGAGGATCGGAGACGAGGAGATGAAGAGGAAGTAGGAGGAGATGTAAGTAGATGTAGTTTCAAAATGGCGGCCAAAATAAAGTAATTCCCATTGACTTACATGCAAATTTTGTCAAACTTCAAACAGCCGCCATTTTGAAACGGTAACTACATAAGAGTTTTTCTTTCGCCAGTTTCATTAACCCTAACCCTAACCTTAACCCTAACCCTAACCCTAACGCTAACGCTAACCATAACCCTAACCAGATTTTGAATTTCGTTATTACGTCATATCGATGAGGCTGTTATTTAAACCCTATACAGGTCTTAACACGCTCTTTATTTTCTTTGTCGTGCGCGAAATTGTAGGACCAACCCTTTTTAAGCGGCGAAACAAAATGGCTTCTTTCCCATTGACTTGAGTACAACCTTCAAACCGCCCCCATTTTGAATTGCAACATCGCAAGATGCTAATTCTTACAAATCTGTAATTGGCTTCACATCAACTATGCATATATCAATTTTGAACAAAATCGGACAAACTTTATATTTTGGCCGCCATTTTGGATTTTGGTTATTACGTCATATCTCACAAAGTGAAGGTACGATGAGGCTGTTATTTAAACCCTAGGTAGATCTTAACACGCTATGTATTTTCTTTGTCGTGCACGAAATTGTACGACGTACCATTTTTAAGCGGCCAAACAAAATGGCTACTTTCCCATTGACTTGTGTACAAACTTCAAACCGCCGCCATTTTGAAACGGTAACTACTTAAGAAATTTTCTTTGGCCAATTTCTTAATCTACCCATAACCTATCTATGACATAAATAAGGGACCTTAACTAACACGCATACAACTGACACAACCCCGTAACTCTAACCCTAACCCCTAACCCCTAACCCCTAACCCCTAACCATAACCCCTAACCCCTAACCCCTAACCCCTAACCCTAACCCTAACCCTAAACCCTAAACCCTAACCCTAACCCTAACCCTAACCCCTAACCCCTAACCCCTAACCCCTAACCCCTAACCCTAACCCCTAACCCTAACCCTAACCCTACCCCTGACCCCTGACCCCGACCCCGACCCCGACCCCAACCCCAACCCTAACCCCTAACCCCTAACCCCTAACCCCTAACCCCTAACCCCTAACCCAACCCCTAACCCCTAACCCCTAACCCCTAAACCCTAAACCCTAACCCTAACCCTAACCCCTAACCCTAACCCTAACCCTAACCCCTAACCCCTAACCCCTAACCCCTAACCCCTAACCCCTAACCCCTAACCCCTAACCCCTAACCCCTAACCCCTAACCCTAACCCCTAACCCCTAACCCCTAACCACTAACCCCTAACCCTAACCCTAACCCTAACCCTAACCCCTAACCCTAACCCTAACCCTAACCCTAACCCTAACCCCTAACCCCTAACCCCTAACCCTAACCCTAACCCTAACCAAAATGGCTACTTTCCCATTGACTTGTGTACAAACTACAAACCGCCGCCATTTTTAATTGCAACATCGCACGAAGCTAATTCTTACAAATCTGTAATTGGCTTTACATCAACTATGCATATATTAATTTTAAACAAAATCAGACAAACTTTACATTTTGGTCGCCATTTTGGATTTTGGTTATTACGTCATATATCACAAAGTAAAGGTACGATGAAGCTGTAATTTAAACCCTAGGTAGATCTTAACACGCTATGTATTTTCTTTGACGTGCACGAAATTGTACGACGTACCATTTTTAAACGGCCAAACAAAATGGCTACTTTCCTATTGACTTGTGTATAAACTTCAAACCGCCGCCATTTTGAAACGGTAACTACTTAAGAAATTTCCCTCGGTCAAATTCTTAGTCTACCTATAACCTACCTATGACACAAAGAAGGGACCTTAACTAACACGCATGCAACTGACTGAACCCCCTAACCCTAACCCTAACCCTAACCCTAACCCTAACCCTAACCCTAACCCTAACCCTAACCCTAACCCTAACCCTAACCCTAACCCTAACCCTAACCCTAACCCAAACCCTAACCCTAACCCTAACCCTAACCCTAACCCTAACCCTAACCCTAACCCTAACCCTAACCCTAACCCTAACCCTAACCCTAACCCTAACCCAAACCCAAACCCAAACCCTAACCCTAACCCTAACCCTAACCCTAACCCTAACCCTAACCCTAACCCTAACCCTAACCCTAACCCTAACCCTAACCCTAACCCTAACCCTAACCCTAACCCCTAACCCCTAACCCTAACCCTAACCCTAACCCTAACCCTAACCCTAACCCTAACCCTAACCCTAACCCTAACCCTAACCCTAACCCTAACCTTAACCCTAACCCTAACGCTAACGCTAACCATAACCCTAACCAGATTTTGAATTTCGTTATTACGTCATATCGATGAGGCTGTTATTTAAACCCTATACAGGTCTTAACACGCTCTTTATTTTCTTTGTCGTGCGCGAAATTGTAGGACCAACCCTTTTTAAGCGGCGAAACAAAATGGCTTCTTTCCCATTGACTTGTGTACAACCTTCAAACCGCCGCCATTTTGAATTGCAACATCGCAAGATGCTAATTTTTACAAATCTGTAATTGGCTTCACATCAACTATGCATATATTAATTTTAAACAAAATCGGACAAAATTTACATTTTGGTCGCCATTTTGGATTTTGGTTATTACGTCATATCTCACAAACTAAAGGTATGATGAGGCTGTTATTTATACCCTAAGTAGATCTTAACACGTTCTTTATTTTCTTTGCCGTGTACGAAATTGTACGACGTACCATTTTTAAGCGGCTAAACAAAATGGCTACTTTCCCATTGACTTGTGTACAAACTTCAAACCGCCGCCATTTTTAATTGCAACATCGCATGATGCTAATTCTTACAAATCTGTAATTGGCTTCACATCAGCTATGCATATAATAATTTTAAACAAAATCGGACAAATTTTACATTTTGGTCGCCATTTTGGATTTTTGTTATTACGTCATATCTCACAAAGTAAAGGTACGATGAGGCTGTTATTTAAACCCTAGGTAGATCTTAACACGCTATGTATTTTCTTTGTCGTGCACGAAATTGTACGACGTACCATTTTTAAGCGGCCAAACAAAATGACTACTTTCCCATTGACTTGTGTACAAACTTCAAACCGCCGCCATTTTGAAACGGTAACTACTTAAGAAATTTTCTTTGGCCAATTTCTTAGTCTACCCATAACCTATCTATGACATAAATAAGGGACATTAACTAACACGCATACAACTGACACAACCCCCTAACCCTAACCCTAACCCTAACCCTAACCCTAACCCCTAACCCCTAACCCCTAACCCCTAACCCCTAACCCCTAACCCCTAACCCCTAACCCCTAACCCCTAACCCCTAACCCCTAACCCTAACCCTAACCCTAACCCTAACCCTAACCCTAACCCTAACCCTAACCCGATTATTATAGCCAATAAACCGATTTGCAATATGTGCAATCACCGTTATTTTGACATCGATTTCATTTTTATTTAAGATGTTCTGTTACACGTGGGATATACAAAAAAAGACATACAGCACACAGAAAGCAATGCCCCGCAAATTGAGGTTGAGGATCGGAGACGAGGAGATGAAGAGGAAGTAGGAGGAGATGTAAGTAGATGTAGTTTCAAAATGGCGGCCAAAATAAAGTCATTGCCATTGACTAAATCGGGAAAATCTATGATTTTTTTTAATCGTAATATCTTAAAATTACACTAAAAATTGAATATCTCTTGACGAAACATCGTATTGAATCCAATTAAACGTTGAAAGACTTATCCTATTTTCCGGCTTGGGATGACATTATAACATTGTTACATTTTTACTTTGTTTCAGTTCGTTTAACCAAAAATGTATATTTGACCCCTGAATGACCTTTCCTTTTCGTGATGACCTTTGACCTTCATTCACTTTGTACACACCTAAAATTAACTTGTTTCAATGTTCTATGTAATTATTATAGCCAATAAACCGATTTGCAATATGTGCAATCACCGTTATTTGACATCGATTTCATTTTTATTTAAGATGTTCCGTTACACGAGGGATATAGAAAAAAGACATACAGCACACAGAAAGCAATGCCCCGCAAATTGAGGTTGAGGACCGGAGACGAGGAGATGAAGAGGAAGTAGGAGATGTAAGTAGATGTAGTTTCAAAATGGCGGCCAAAATAAAGTCATTCCCATTGACTTACATGCAAATTTTGTCAAACTTCAAACAGCCGCCATTTTGAAACGGTAACTACTTAAGAGTTTTTCTTTCGCCAGTTTCATTAACCCTAACCCTAACCTTAACCCTAACCCTAACCCTAACGCTAACGCTAACCATAACCCTAACCAGATTTTGAATTTCGTTATTACGTCATATCGATGAGGCTGTTATTTAAACCCTATACAGGTCTTAACACGCTCTTTATTTTCTTTGTCGTGCGCGAAATTGTAGGACCAACCCTTTTTAAGCGGCGAAACAAAATGGCTTCTTTCCCATTGACTTGTGTACAACCTTCAAACCGCCGCCATTTTGAATTGCAACATCGCAAGATGCTAATTTTTACAAATCTGTAATTGGCTTCACATCAACTATGCATATATTAATTTTAAACAAAATCGGACAAAATTTACATTTTGGTCGCCATTTTGGATTTTGGTTATTACGTCATATCTCACAAACTAAAGGTATGATGAGGCTGTTATTTATACCCTAAGTAGATCTTAACACGTTCTTTATTTTCTTTGCCGTGTACGAAATTGTACGACGTACCATTTTTAAGCGGCTAAACAAAATGGCTACTTTCCCATTGACTTGCGTACAAACTTGAAACCGCCGCCATTTTTATTTGCAACATCGCACGATGCTAATTCTTACAAATCTTTATTTTGGTCGCCATTTTGGATTTTGGTTATTACGTCATATATCACAAACTAAAGATATGATGAGGCTGTTATTTAAACCCTAGGTAGAACTTAACACGCTCTTTATTTTCTTTGTCGTGCACGAAATTGTACGACCTACAATTTTTAAACGGCCAAACAAAATGGCTACTTTCCCATTGACTTGTGTACAAACTTCAAACCGCCGCCATTTTGAAACGGTAACTACTTAAGAAATTTTCTTTGGCCAATTTCTTAGTCTACCCATAACCTATCTATGACATAAATAAGGGACCTTAACTAACACGCATACAACTGACACAACCCCCTAACCCTAACCCTAACCCTAACCCTAACCCCTAACCCCTAACCCCTAACCCCTAACCCCTAACCCCTAACCCCTAACCCTAACCCTAACCCTAACCCTAACCCTAACCCTAACCCCTAACCCTAACCCTAACCCTAACCCTAACCCTAACCCTAACCCTAACCCTAACCCCTAACCCCTAACCCCTAACCCCTAACCCCTAACCCCTAACCCCTAACCTTAACCAGGTTTGACTTAGGCCTTAGATCGTAATATCTTAAAATTACACTAAAAATTGAATATCTCTTGAACTAAACATCGTATTGAATCAAATTAAACGTTGAAAGACTTATCCTAATGTCCGGCTTGGGATGAAATTATAACATTGTTAAATTTTTCCTTTGTTTCAGTTCGTTTAACCAAAAATGTATATTTGACCCCTGAATGACCTTTCCTTTTCGTGATGACCTTTGACCTTCATTCACTTTGTACACACCTAATATTAACTTGTTTCAATGTTCTATGTAATTATTATAGCCAATAAACCGATTTGCAATATGTGCAATCACCGTTATTTTGACATCGATTTCATTTTTATTTAAGATGTTCTGTTACACGTGGGATATACAAAAAAAGACATACAGCACACAGAAAGCAATGCCCCCGCAAATTGAGGTTGAGGATCGGAGACGAGGAGATGAAGAGGAAGTAGGAGGAGATGTAAGTAGATGTAGTTTCAAAATGGCGGCCAAAATAAAGTAATTCCCATTGACTTACATGCAAATTTTGTCAAACTTCAAACAGCCGCCATTTTGAAACGGTAACTACATAAGAGTTTTTCTTTCGCCAGTTTCATTAACCCTAACCCTAACCTTAACCCTAACCCTAACCCTAACGCTAACGCTAACCATAACCCTAACCAGATTTTGAATTTCGTTATTACGTCATATCGATGAGGCTGTTATTTAAACCCTATACAGGTCTTAACACGCTCTTTATTTTCTTTGTCGTGCGCGAAATTGTAGGACCAACCCTTTTAAGCGGCGAAACAAAATGGCTTCTTTCCCATTGACTTGTGTACAACCTTCAAACCGCCGCCATTTTGAATTGCAACATCGCAAGATGCTAATTCTTACAGATCTGTAATTGGCTTCACATCAACTATGCATATATCAATTTTGAACAAAATCGGACAAACTTTATATTTTGGCCGCCATTTTGGATTTTGGTTATTACGTCATATCTCACAAAGTGAAGGTACGATGAGGCTGTTATTTAAACCCTAGGTAGATCTTAACACGCTATGTATTTTCTTTGTCGTGCACGAAATTGTACGACGTACCATTTTTAAACGGCCAAACAAAATGGCTACTTTCCTATTGACTTGTGTATAAACTTCAAACCGCCGCCATTTTGAAACGGTAACTACTTAAGAAATTTCCCTCGGTCAAATTCTTAGTCTACCTATAACCTACCTATGACATAAAGAAGGGACCTTAACTAACACGCATGCAACTGACTGAACCCCGTAACTCTAACCCTAACCCTAACCCTAACCCTAACCCTAACCCTAACCCTAACCCTAACCCTAACCCTAACCCTAACCCTAACCCTAACCCTAACCCTAACCCTAACCCTAACCCTAACCCCTAACCCTAACCCTAACCCTAACCCTAACCCTAACCCTAACCCTAACCCTAACCCTAACCCTAACCCTAACCCTAACCCTAACCCTAACCCTAACCCTAACCCTAACCCTAACCCTAACCCCTAACCCCTAACCCCTAACCCCTAACCCCTAACCCTAACCAGGTTGAGGATCGGAGACGAGGAGATGAAGAGGAAGTAGGAGGAGATGTAAGTAGATGTAGTTTCAAAATGGCGGCCAAAATAAAGTCATTGCCATTGACTAAATCGGGAAAATCTATGATTTTTTTTAATCGTAATATCTTAAAATTACACTAAAAATTGAATATCTCTTGACGAAACATCGTATTGAATCCAATTAAACGTTGAAAGACTTATCCTATTTTCCGGCTTGGGATGACATTATAACATTGTTAAATTTTTACTTTGTTTCAGTTCGTTTAACCAAAAATGTATATTTGACCCCTGAATGACCTTTCCTTTTCGTGATGACCTTTGACCTTCATTCACTTTGTACACACCTAAAATTAACTTGTTTCAATGTTCTATGTAATTATTATAGCCAATAAACCGATTTGCAATATGTGCAATCACCGTTATTTGACATCGATTTCATTTTTATTTAAGATGTTCCGTTACACGAGGGATATAGAAAAAAGACATACAGCACACAGAAAGCAATGCCCCGCAAATTGAGGTTGAGGATCGGAGACGAGGAGATGAAGAGGAAGTAGGAGATGTAAGTAGATGTAGTTTCAAAATGGCGGCCAAAATAAAGTCATTCCCATTGACTTACATGCAAATTTTGTCAAACTTCAAACAGCCGCCATTTTGAAACGGTAACTACTTAAGAGTTTTTCTTTCGCCAGTTTCATTAACCCTAACCCTAACCTTAACCCTAACCCTAACCCTAACGCTAACGCTAACCATAACCCTAACCAGATTTTGAATTTCGTTATTACGTCATATCGATGAGGCTGTTATTTAAACCCTATACAGGTCTTAACACGCTCTTTATTTTCTTTGTCGTGCGCGAAATTGTAGGACCAACCCTTTTTAAGCGGCGAAACAAAATGGCTTCTTTCCCATTGACTTGTGTACAACCTTCAAACCGCCGCCATTTTGAATTGCAACATCGCAAGATGCTAATTTTTACAAATCTGTAATTGGCTTCACATCAACTATGCATATATTAATTTTAAACAAAATCGGACAAAATTTACATTTTGGTCGCCATTTTGGATTTTGGTTATTACGTCATATCTCACAAACTAAAGGTATGATGAGGCTGTTATTTATACCCTAAGTAGATCTTAACACGTTCTTTATTTTCTTTGCCGTGTACGAAATTGTACGACGTACCATTTTTAAGCGGCTAAACAAAATGGCTACTTTCCCATTGACTTGTGTACAAACTTGAAACCGCCGCCATTTTTATTTGCAACATCGCACGATGCTAATTCTTACAAATCTTTATTTTGGTCGCCATTTTGGATTTTGGTTATTACGTCATATATCACAAACTAAAGATATGATGAGGCTGTTATTTAAACCCTAGGTAGAACTTAACACGCTTTTTATTTTCTTTGTCGTGCACGAAATTGTACGACCTACAATTTTTAAACGGCCAAACAAAATGGCTACTTTCCCATTGACTTGTGTACAAACTTCAAACCGCCGCCATTTTGAAACGGTAACTACTTAAGAAATTTTCTTTGGCCAATTTCTTAGTCTACCCATAACCTATCTATGACATAAATAAGGGACCTTAACTAACACGCATACAACTGACACAACCCCCTAACCCTAACCCTAACCCTAACCCCTAACCCCTAACCCCTAACCCCTAACCCCTAACCCCTAACCCCTAACCCCTAACCCTAACCCTAACCCTAACCAGGTTGAGGATCGGAGACGAGGAGATGAAGAGGAAGTAGGAGGAGATGTAAGTAGATGTAGTTTCAAAATGGCGGCCAAAATAAAGTCATTGCCATTGACTAAATCGGGAAAATCTATGATTTTTTTTAATCGTAATATCTTAAAATTACACTAAAAATTGAATATCTCTTGACGAAACATCGTATTGAATCCAATTAAACGTTGAAAGACTTATCCTATTTTCCGGCTTGGGATGACATTATAACATTGTTAAATTTTTACTTTGTTTCAGTTCGTTTAACCAAAAATGTATATTTGACCCCTGAATGACCTTTCCTTTTCGTGATGACCTTTGACCTTCATTCACTTTGTACACACCTAAAATTAACTTGTTTCAATGTTCTATGTAATTATTATAGCCAATAAACCGATTTGCAATATGTGCAATCACCGTTATTTGACATCGATTTCATTTTTATTTAAGATGTTCCGTTACACGAGGGATATAGAAAAAAGACATACAGCACACAGAAAGCAATGCCCCGCAAATTGAGGTTGAGGATCGGAGACGAGGAGATGAAGAGGAAGTAGGAGATGTAAGTAGATGTAGTTTCAAAATGGCGGCCAAAATAAAGTCATTCCCATTGACTTACATGCAAATTTTGTCAAACTTCAAACAGCCGCCATTTTGAAACGGTAACTACTTAAGAGTTTTTCTTTCGCCAGTTTCATTAACCCTAACCCTAACCTTAACCCTAACCCTAACCCTAACGCTAACGCTAACCATAACCCTAACCAGATTTTGAATTTCGTTATTACGTCATATCGATGAGGCTGTTATTTAAACCCTATACAGGTCTTAACACGCTCTTTATTTTCTTTGTCGTGCGCGAAATTGTAGGACCAACCCTTTTTAAGCGGCGAAACAAAATGGCTTCTTTCCCATTGACTTGTGTACAACCTTCAAACCGCCGCCATTTTGAATTGCAACATCGCAAGATGCTAATTTTTACAAATCTGTAATTGGCTTCACATCAACTATGCATATATTAATTTTAAACAAAATCGGACAAAATTTACATTTTGGTCGCCATTTTGGATTTTGGTTATTACGTCATATCTCACAAACTAAAGGTATGATGAGGCTGTTATTTATACCCTAAGTAGATCTTAACACGTTCTTTATTTTCTTTGCCGTGTACGAAATTGTACGACGTACCATTTTTAAGCGGCTAAACAAAATGGCTACTTTCCCATTGACTTGTGTACAAACTTGAAACCGCCGCCATTTTTATTTGCAACATCGCACGATGCTAATTCTTACAAATCTTTATTTTGGTCGCCATTTTGGATTTTGGTTATTACGTCATATATCACAAACTAAAGATATGATGAGGCTGTTATTTAAACCCTAGGTAGAACTTAACACGCTCTTTATTTTCTTTGTCGTGCACGAAATTGTACGACCTACAATTTTTAAACGGCCAAACAAAATGGCTACTTTCCCATTGACTTGTGTACAAACTTCAAACCGCCGCCATTTTGAAACGGTAACTACTTAAGAAATTTTCTTTGGCCAATTTCTTAGTCTACCCATAACCTATCTATGACATAAATAAGGGACCTTAACTAACACGCATACAACTGACACAACCCCCTAACCCTAACCCTAACCCTAACCCTAACCCCTAACCCCTAACCCCTAACCCCTAACCCCTAACCCCTAACCCCTAACCCCTAACCCCTAACCCCTAACCCTAACCCTAACCCTAACCCTAACCCTAACCCTAACCCTAACCCCTAACCCCTAACCCCTAACCCCTAACCCCTAACCCCTAACCTTAACCAGGTTTGACTTAGGCCTTAGATCGTAATATCTTAAAATTACACTAAAAATTGAATATCTCTTGAACTAAACATCGTATTGAATCAAATTAAACGTTGAAAGACTTATCCTAATGTCCGGCTTGGGATGAAATTATAACATTGTTAAATTTTTCCTTTGTTTCAGTTCGTTTAACCAAAAATGTATATTTGACCCCTGAATGACCTTTCCTTTTCGTGATGACCTTTGACCTTCATTCACTTTGTACACACCTAATATTAACTTGTTTCAATGTTCTATGTAATTATTATAGCCAATAAACCGATTTGCAATATGTGCAATCACCGTTATTTTGACATCGATTTCATTTTTATTTAAGATGTTCTGTTACACGTGGGATATACAAAAAAAGACATACAGCACACAGAAAGCAATGCCCCCGCAAATTGAGGTTGAGGATCGGAGACGAGGAGATGAAGAGGAAGTAGGAGGAGATGTAAGTAGATGTAGTTTCAAAATGGCGGCCAAAATAAAGTAATTCCCATTGACTTACATGCAAATTTTGTCAAACTTCAAACAGCCGCCATTTTGAAACGGTAACTACATAAGAGTTTTTCTTTCGCCAGTTTCATTAACCCTAACCCTAACCTTAACCCTAACCCTAACCCTAACGCTAACGCTAACCATAACCCTAACCAGATTTTGAATTTCGTTATTACGTCATATCGATGAGGCTGTTATTTAAACCCTATACAGGTCTTAACACGCTCTTTATTTTCTTTGTCGTGCGCGAAATTGTAGGACCAACCCTTTTAAGCGGCGAAACAAAATGGCTTCTTTCCCATTGACTTGTGTACAACCTTCAAACCGCCGCCATTTTGAATTGCAACATCGCAAGATGCTAATTCTTACAGATCTGTAATTGGCTTCACATCAACTATGCATATATCAATTTTGAACAAAATCGGACAAACTTTATATTTTGGCCGCCATTTTGGATTTTGGTTATTACGTCATATCTCACAAAGTGAAGGTACGATGAGGCTGTTATTTAAACCCTAGGTAGATCTTAACACGCTATGTATTTTCTTTGTCGTGCACGAAATTGTACGACGTACCATTTTTAAACGGCCAAACAAAATGGCTACTTTCCTATTGACTTGTGTATAAACTTCAAACCGCCGCCATTTTGAAACGGTAACTACTTAAGAAATTTCCCTCGGTCAAATTCTTAGTCTACCTATAACCTACCTATGACATAAAGAAGGGACCTTAACTAACACGCATGCAACTGACTGAACCCCGTAACTCTAACCCTAACCCTAACCCTAACCAGGTTGAGGATCGGAGACGAGGAGATGAAGAGGAAGTAGGAGGAGATGTAAGTAGATGTAGTTTCAAAATGGCGGCCAAAATAAAGTCATTGCCATTGACTAAATCGGGAAAATCTATGATTTTTTTTAATCGTAATATCTTAAAATTACACTAAAAATTGAATATCTCTTGACGAAACATCGTATTGAATCCAATTAAACGTTGAAAGACTTATCCTATTTTCCGGCTTGGGATGACATTATAACATTGTTAAATTTTTACTTTGTTTCAGTTCGTTTAACCAAAAATGTATATTTGACCCCTGAATGACCTTTCCTTTTCGTGATGACCTTTGACCTTCATTCACTTTGTACACACCTAAAATTAACTTGTTTCAATGTTCTATGTAATTATTATAGCCAATAAACCGATTTACAATATGTGCAATCACCGTTATTTGACATCGATTTCATTTTTATTTAAGATGTTCCGTTACACGAGGGATATAGAAAAAAGACATACAGCACACAGAAAGCAATGCCCCGCAAATTGAGGTTGAGGATCGGAGACGAGGAGATGAAGAGGAAGTAGGAGATGTAAGTAGATGTAGTTTCAAAATGGCGGCCAAAATAAAGTCATTCCCATTGACTTACATGCAAATTTTGTCAAACTTCAAACAGCCGCCATTTTGAAACGGTAACTACTTAAGAGTTTTTCTTTCGCCAGTTTCATTAACCCTAACCTTAACCCTAACCCTAACCCTAACGCTAACGCTAACCATAACCCTAACCAGATTTTGAATTTCGTTATTACGTCATATCGATGAGGCTGTTATTTAAACCCTATACAGGTCTTAACACGCTCTTTATTTTCTTTGTCGTGCGCGAAATTGTAGGACCAACCCTTTTTAAGCGGCGAAACAAAATGGCTTCTTTCCCATTGACTTGTGTACAACCTTCAAACCGCCGCCATTTTGAATTGCAACATCGCAAGATGCTAATTTTTACAAATCTGTAATTGGCTTCACATCAACTATGCATATATTAATTTTAAACAAAATCGGACAAAATTTACATTTTGGTCGCCATTTTGGATTTTGGTTATTACGTCATATCTCACAAACTAAAGGTATGATGAGGCTGTTATTTATACCCTAAGTAGATCTTAACACGTTCTTTATTTTCTTTGCCGTGTACGAAATTGTACGACGTACCATTTTTAAGCGGCTAAACAAAATGGCTACTTTCCCATTGACTTGTGTACAAACTTCAAACCGCCGCCATTTTTAATTGCAACATCGCATGATGCTAATTCTTACAAATCTGTAATTGGCTTCACATCAGCTATGCATATAATAATTTTAAACAAAATCGGACAAATTTTACATTTTGGTCGCCATTTTGGATTTTTGTTATTACGTCATATCTCACAAAGTAAAGGTACGATGAGGCTGTTATTTAAACCCTAGGTAGATCTTAACACGCTATGTATTTTCTTTGTCGTGCACGAAATTGTACGACGTACCATTTTTAAGCGGCCAAACAAAATGACTACTTTCCCATTGACTTGTGTACAAACTTCAAACCGCCGCCATTTTGAAACGGTAACTACTTAAGAAATTTTCTTTGGCCAATTTCTTAGTCTACCCATAACCTATCTATGACATAAATAAGGGACCTTAACTAACACGCATACAACTGACGTAACCCTAACCCTAACCCTAACCCTAACCCTAACCCTAACCCCTAACCCCTAACCCCTAACCCCTAACCCCTAACCCCTAACCCCTAACCCCTAACCCCTAACCCCTAACCCCTAACCCCTAACCCCTAACCCCTAACCCTAACCCTAACCCTAACCCTAACCCTAACCCTAACCCGATTATTATAGCCAATAAACCGATTTGCAATATGTGCAATCACCGTTATTTTGACATCGATTTCATTTTTATTTAAGATGTTCTGTTACACGTGGGATATACAAAAAAAGACATACAGCACACAGAAAGCAATGCCCCGCAAATTGAGGTTGAGGATCGGAGACGAGGAGATGAAGAGGAAGTAGGAGGAGATGTAAGTAGATGTAGTTTCAAAATGGCGGCCAAAATAAAGTCATTGCCATTGACTAAATCGGGAAAATCTATGATTTTTTTTAATCGTAATATCTTAAAATTACACTAAAAATTGAATATCTCTTGACGAAACATCGTATTGAATCCAATTAAACGTTGAAAGACTTATCCTATTTTCCGGCTTGGGATGACATTATAACATTGTTAAATTTTTACTTTGTTTCAGTTCGTTTAACCAAAAATGTATATTTGACCCCTGAATGACCTTTCCTTTTCGTGATGACCTTTGACCTTCATTCACTTTGTACACACCTAAAATTAACTTGTTTCAATGTTCTATGTAATTATTATAGCCAATAAACCGATTTGCAATATGTGCAATCACCGTTATTTGACATCGATTTCATTTTTATTCAAGATGTTCCGTTACACGAGGGATATAGAAAAAAGACATACAGCACACAGTAAGTAGATGTAGTTTCAAAATGGCGGCCAAAATAAAGTCATTCCCATTGACTTACATGCAAATTTTGTCAAACTTCAAACAGCCGCCATTTTGAAACGGTAACTACTTAAGAGTTTTTCTTTCGCCAGTTTCATTAACCCTAACCCTAACCTTAACCCTAACCCTAACCCTAACGCTAACGCTAACCATAACCCTAACCAGATTTTGAATTTCGTTATTACGTCATATCGATGAGGCTGTTATTTAAACCCTATACAGGTCTTAACACGCTCTTTATTTTCTTTGTCGTGCGCGAAATTGTAGGACCAACCCTTTTTAAGCGGCGAAACAAAATGGCTTCTTTCCCATTGACTTGTGTACAACCTTCAAACCGCCGCCATTTTGAATTGCAACATCGCAAGATGCTAATTTTTACAAATCTGTAATTGGCTTCACATCAACTATGCATATATTAATTTTAAACAAAATCGGACAAAATTTACATTTTGGTCGCCATTTTGGATTTTGGTTATTACGTCATATCTCACAAACTAAAGGTATGATGAGGCTGTTATTTATACCCTAAGTAGATCTTAACACGTTCTTTATTTTCTTTGCCGTGTACGAAATTGTACGACGTACCATTTTTAAGCGGCTAAACAAAATGGCTACTTTCCCATTGACTTGTGTACAAACTTGAAACCGCCGCCATTTTTATTTGCAACATCGCACGATGCTAATTCTTACAAATCTTTATTTTGGTCGCCATTTTGGATTTTGGTTATTACGTCATATATCACAAACTAAAGATATGATGAGGCTGTTATTTAAACCCTAGGTAGAACTTAACACGCTTTTTATTTTCTTTGTCGTGCACGAAATTGTACGACCTACAATTTTTAAACGGCCAAACAAAATGGCTACTTTCCCATTGACTTGTGTACAAACTTCAAACCGCCGCCATTTTGAAACGGTAACTACTTAAGAAATTTTCTTTGGCCAATTTCTTAGTCTACCCATAACCTATCTATGACATAAATAAGGGACCTTAACTAACACGCATACAACTGACACAACCCCCTAACCCTAACCCTAACCCTAACCCCTAACCCCTAACCCCTAACCCCTAACCCCTAACCCCTAACCCCTAACCCCTAACCCTAACCCTAACCCTAACCAGGTTGAGGATCGGAGACGAGGAGATGAAGAGGAAGTAGGAGGAGATGTAAGTAGATGTAGTTTCAAAATGGCGGCCAAAATAAAGTCATTGCCATTGACTAAATCGGGAAAATCTATGATTTTTTTTAATCGTAATATCTTAAAATTACACTAAAAATTGAATATCTCTTGACGAAACATCGTATTGAATCCAATTAAACGTTGAAAGACTTATCCTATTTTCCGGCTTGGGATGACATTATAACATTGTTAAATTTTTACTTTGTTTCAGTTCGTTTAACCAAAAATGTATATTTGACCCCTGAATGACCTTTCCTTTTCGTGATGACCTTTGACCTTCATTCACTTTGTACACACCTAAAATTAACTTGTTTCAATGTTCTATGTAATTATTATAGCCAATAAACCGATTTGCAATATGTGCAATCACCGTTATTTGACATCGATTTCATTTTTATTTAAGATGTTCCGTTACACGAGGGATATAGAAAAAAGACATACAGCACACAGAAAGCAATGCCCCGCAAATTGAGGTTGAGGATCGGAGACGAGGAGATGAAGAGGAAGTAGGAGATGTAAGTAGATGTAGTTTCAAAATGGCGGCCAAAATAAAGTCATTCCCATTGACTTACATGCAAATTTTGTCAAACTTCAAACAGCCGCCATTTTGAAACGGTAACTACTTAAGAGTTTTTCTTTCGCCAGTTTCATTAACCCTAACCCTAACCTTAACCCTAACCCTAACCCTAACCCTAACGCTAACGCTAACCATAACCCTAACCAGATTTTGAATTTCGTTATTACGTCATATCGATGAGGCTGTTATTTAAACCCTATACAGGTCTTAACACGCTCTTTATTTTCTTTGTCGTGCGCGAAATTGTAGGACCAACCCTTTTTAAGCGGCGAAACAAAATGGCTTCTTTCCCATTGACTTGTGTACAACCTTCAAACCGCCGCCATTTTGAATTGCAACATCGCAAGATGCTAATTTTTACAAATCTGTAATTGGCTTCACATCAACTATGCATATATTAATTTTAAACAAAATCGGACAAAATTTACATTTTGTCGCCATTTTGGATTTTGGTTATTACGTCATATCTCACAAACTAAAGGTATGATGAGGCTGTTATTTATACCCTAAGTAGATCTTAACACGTTCTTTATTTTCTTTGCCGTGTACGAAATTGTACGACGTACCATTTTTAAGCGGCTAAACAAAATGGCTACTTTCCCATTGACTTGTGTACAAACTTGAAACCGCCGCCATTTTTATTTGCAACATCGCACGATGCTAATTCTTACAAATCTTTATTTTGGTCGCCATTTTGGATTTTGGTTATTACGTCATATATCACAAACTAAAGATATGATGAGGCTGTTATTTAAACCCTAGGTAGAACTTAACACGCTCTTTATTTTCTTTGTCGTGCACGAAATTGTACGACCTACAATTTTTAAACGGCCAAACAAAATGGCTACTTTCCCATTGACTTGTGTACAAACTTCAAACCGCCGCCATTTTGAAACGGTAACTACTTAAGAAATTTTCTTTGGCCAATTTCTTAGTCTACCCATAACCTATCTATGACATAAATAAGGGACCTTAACTAACACGCATACAACTGACACAACCCCCTAACCCTAACCCTAACCCTAACCCTAACCCTAACCCCTAACCCCTAACCCCTAACCCCTAACCCCTAACCCCTAACCCCTAACCCCTAACCCCTAACCCCTAACCCTAACCCTAACCAGGTTGAGGATCGGAGACGAGGAGATGAAGAGGAAGTAGGAGGAGATGTAAGTAGATGTAGTTTCAAAATGGCGGCCAAAATAAAGTCATTGCCATTGACTAAATCGGGAAAATCTATGATTTTTTTTAATCGTAATATCTTAAAATTACACTAAAAATTGAATATCTCTTGACGAAACATCGTATTGAATCCAATTAAACGTTGAAAGACTTATCCTATTTTCCGGCTTGGGATGACATTATAACATTGTTAAATTTTTACTTTGTTTCAGTTCGTTTAACCAAAAATGTATATTTGACCCCTGAATGACCTTTCCTTTTCGTGATGACCTTTGACCTTCATTCACTTTGTACACACCTAAAATTAACTTGTTTCAATGTTCTATGTAATTATTATAGCCAATAAACCGATTTGCAATATGTGCAATCACCGTTATTTGACATCGATTTCATTTTTATTTAAGATGTTCCGTTACACGAGGGATATAGAAAAAAGACATACAGCACACAGTAAGTAGATGTAGTTTCAAAATGGCGGCCAAAATAAAGTCATTCCCATTGACTTACATGCAAATTTTGTCAAACTTCAAACAGCCGCCATTTTGAAACGGTAACTACTTAAGAGTTTTTCTTTCGCCAGTTTCATTAACCCTAACCCTAACCTTAACCCTAACCCTAACCCTAACGCTAACGCTAACCATAACCCTAACCAGATTTTGAATTTCGTTATTACGTCATATCGATGAGGCTGTTATTTAAACCCTATACAGGTCTTAACACGCTCTTTATTTTCTTTGTCGTGCGCGAAATTGTAGGACCAACCCTTTTTAAGCGGCGAAACAAAATGGCTTCTTTCCCATTGACTTGTGTACAACCTTCAAACCGCCGCCATTTTGAATTGCAACATCGCAAGATGCTAATTTTTACAAATCTGTAATTGGCTTCACATCAACTATGCATATATTAATTTTAAACAAAATCGGACAAAATTTACATTTTGGTCGCCATTTTGGATTTTGGTTATTACGTCATATCTCACAAACTAAAGGTATGATGAGGCTGTTATTTATACCCTAAGTAGATCTTAACACGTTCTTTATTTTCTTTGCCGTGTACGAAATTGTACGACGTACCATTTTTAAGCGGCTAAACAAAATGGCTACTTTCCCATTGACTTGTGTACAAACTTGAAACCGCCGCCATTTTTATTTGCAACATCGCACGATGCTAATTCTTACAAATCTTTATTTTGGTCGCCATTTTGGATTTTGGTTATTACGTCATATATACAAACTAAAGATATGATGAGGCTGTTATTTAAACCCTAGGTAGAACTTAACACGCTTTTTATTTTCTTTGTCGTGCACGAAATTGTACGACCTACAATTTTTAAACGGCCAAACAAAATGGCTACTTTCCCATTGACTTGTGTACAAACTTCAAACCGCCGCCATTTTGAAACGGTAACTACTTAAGAAATTTTCTTTGGCCAATTTCTTAGTCTACCCATAACCTATCTATGACATAAATAAGGGACCTTAACTAACACGCATACAACTGACACAACCCCCTAACCCTAACCCTAACCCTAACCCCTAACCCCTAACCCCTAACCCCTAACCCCTAACCCCTAACCCCTAACCCCTAACCCCTAACCCTAACCCTAACCCTAACCAGGTTGAGGATCGGAGACGAGGAGATGAAGAGGAAGTAGGAGGAGATGTAAGTAGATGTAGTTTCAAAATGGCGGCCAAAATAAAGTCATTGCCATTGACTAAATCGGGAAAATCTATGATTTTTTTTAATCGTAATATCTTAAAATTACACTAAAAATTGAATATCTCTTGACGAAACATCGTATTGAATCCAATTAAACGTTGAAAGACTTATCCTATTTTCCGGCTTGGGATGACATTATAACATTGTTAAATTTTTACTTTGTTTCAGTTCGTTTAACCAAAAATGTATATTTGACCCCTGAATGACCTTTCCTTTTCGTGATGACCTTTGACCTTCATTCACTTTGTACACACCTAAAATTAACTTGTTTCAATGTTCTATGTAATTATTATAGCCAATAAACCGATTTGCAATATGTGCAATCACCGTTATTTGACATCGATTTCATTTTTATTTAAGATGTTCCGTTACACGAGGGATATAGAAAAAAGACATACAGCACACAGAAAGCAATGCCCCGCAAATTGAGGTTGAGGATCGGAGACGAGGAGATGAAGAGGAAGTAGGAGATGTAAGTAGATGTAGTTTCAAAATGGCGGCCAAAATAAAGTCATTCCCATTGACTTACATGCAAATTTTGTCAAACTTCAAACAGCCGCCATTTTGAAACGGTAACTACTTAAGAGTTTTTCTTTCGCCAGTTTCATTAACCCTAACCCTAACCTTAACCCTAACCCTAACCCTAACGCTAACGCTAACCATAACCCTAACCAGATTTTGAATTTCGTTATTACGTCATATCGATGAGGCTGTTATTTAAACCCTATACAGGTCTTAACACGCTCTTTATTTTCTTTGTCGTGCGCGAAATTGTAGGACCAACCCTTTTTAAGCGGCGAAACAAAATGGCTTCTTTCCCATTGACTTGTGTACAACCTTCAAACCGCCGCCATTTTGAATTGCAACATCGCAAGATGCTAATTTTTACAAATCTGTAATTGGCTTCACATCAACTATGCATATATTAATTTTAAACAAAATCGGACAAAATTTACATTTTGTCGCCATTTTGGATTTTGGTTATTACGTCATATCTCACAAACTAAAGGTATGATGAGGCTGTTATTTATACCCTAAGTAGATCTTAACACGTTCTTTATTTTCTTTGCCGTGTACGAAATTGTACGACGTACCATTTTTAAGCGGCTAAACAAAATGGCTACTTTCCCATTGACTTGTGTACAAACTTGAAACCGCCGCCATTTTTATTTGCAACATCGCACGATGCTAATTCTTACAAATCTTTATTTTGGTCGCCATTTTGGATTTTGGTTATTACGTCATATATCACAAACTAAAGATATGATGAGGCTGTTATTTAAACCCTAGGTAGAACTTAACACGCTCTTTATTTTCTTTGTCGTGCACGAAATTGTACGACCTACAATTTTTAAACGGCCAAACAAAATGGCTACTTTCCCATTGACTTGTGTACAAACTTCAAACCGCCGCCATTTTGAAACGGTAACTACTTAAGAAATTTTCTTTGGCCAATTTCTTAGTCTACCCATAACCTATCTATGACATAAATAAGGGACCTTAACTAACACGCATACAACTGACACAACCCCCTAACCCTAACCCTAACCCTAACCCTAACCCTAACCCCTAACCCCTAACCCCTAACCCCTAACCCCTAACCCCTAACCCCTAACCCCTAACCCCTAACCCCTAACCCCTAACCCTAACCCTAACCAGGTTGAGGATCGGAGACGAGGAGATGAAGAGGAAGTAGGAGGAGATGTAAGTAGATGTAGTTTCAAAATGGCGGCCAAAATAAAGTCATTGCCATTGACTAAATCGGGAAAATCTATGATTTTTTTTAATCGTAATATCTTAAAATTACACTAAAAATTGAATATCTCTTGACGAAACATCGTATTGAATCCAATTAAACGTTGAAAGACTTATCCTATTTTCCGGCTTGGGATGACATTATAACATTGTTAAATTTTTACTTTGTTTCAGTTCGTTTAACCAAAAATGTATATTTGACCCCTGAATGACCTTTCCTTTTCGTGATGACCTTTGACCTTCATTCACTTTGTACACACCTAAAATAAACTTGTTTCAATGTTCTATGTAATTATTATAGCCAATAAACCGATTTGCAATATGTGCAATCACCGTTATTTGACATCGATTTCATTTTTATTTAAGATGTTCCGTTACACGAGGGATATAGAAAAAAGACATACAGCACACAGAAAGCAATGCCCCGCAAATTGAGGTTGAGGATCGGAGACGAGGAGATGAAGAGGAAGTAGGAGATGTAAGTAGATGTAGTTTCAAAATGGCGGCCAAAATAAAGTCATTCCCATTGACTTACATGCAAATTTTGTCAAACTTCAAACAGCCGCCATTTTGAAACGGTAACTACTTAAGAGTTTTTCTTTCGCCAGTTTCATTAACCCTAACCCTAACCTTAACCCTAACCCTAACCCTAACGCTAACGCTAACCATAACCCTAACCAGATTTTGAATTTCGTTATTACGTCATATCGATGAGGCTGTTATTTAAACCCTATACAGGTCTTAACACGCTCTTTATTTTCTTTGTCGTGCGCGAAATTGTAGGACCAACCCTTTTTAAGCGGCGAAACAAAATGGCTTCTTTCCCATTGACTTGTGTACAACCTTCAAACCGCCGCCATTTTGAATTGCAACATCGCAAGATGCTAATTTTTACAAATCTGTAATTGGCTTCACATCAA
>JAYJML010000129.1:22500-25000 GCA_035610835.1 Ophiura sarsii | reverse complement strand
CAACTGACACAACCCCCTAACCCTAACCCTAACCCTAACCCTAACCCTAACCCTAACCCTAACCAGATTTAACATTGTTAAATTTTTACTTTGTTTGAGTTCGTTTAACCAATAATGTATATTTGACCCCTGAATGACCTTTCCTTTTCGTGATGACCTTTGACCTTCATTGACTTTGTACACACCTAATATTAACTTGTTTCAATGTTCTATGTAATTATTATAGCCAATAAACCGATTTGAATATGTGCAATCACCGTTATTTGACATCGATTTCATTTTTATTTAAGATGTTCCGTTACACGTGGGATATAGAAAATAGACATACAGCACACAGAAAACAATGCCCCCGCAAATTGAGGTTGAGGATCGGAGACGAGGAGATGAAGAGGAAGTAGGAGGATATGTAAGTAGATGTAGTTTCAAAATGGCGGCCAAAATAAAGTCATTGCCATTGACTAAATCGGAAAAATGTATGATTTTTTTTTAATCGTAATATCTTAAAATTACACTAAAAATTGAATATCTTTTCAAACGAAACATCGTATTGAATCCAATTACACGTTGAAAGACTTATCCTATTGTCCGGCTGGGGATGACATTATAACATTGTTAAATTTTTACTTTTGTTTGAGTTCGTTTAACCAATAATGTATATTTGACCCCTGAATGACCTTTCCTTTTCGTGATGACCTTTGACCTTCATTCACTTTGTACACACCTAATATTAACTTGTTTCAATGTTCTATGTAATTATTATAGCCAATAAACCGATTTGCAATATGTGCAATCACCGTTATTTGACATCGATTTCATTTTTATTTAAGATGTTCCGTTACACGTGGGATATAGAAAAAAGACATACAGCACACAGAAAGCAATGAGGATCGGAGACGAGGAGATGAAGAGGAAGTAGGAGATGTAAGTAGATGTAGTTTCAAAATGGCGGCCAAAATAAAGTCATTCCCATTGACTTACATGCAAATTTTGTCAAACTTCAAACAGCCGCCATTTTGAAACGGTAACTACTTAAGAGTTTTTCTTTCGCCAGTTTCATTAACCCTAACCCTAACCTTAACCCTAACGCTAACGCTAACCATAACCCTAACCAGATTTTGAATTTCGTTATTACGTCATATTGATGAAGCTGTTATTTAAACCCTATACAGGTCTTAACACGCTCTTTATTTTCTTTGTTGTGCGCGAAATTGTAGGACCAACCCTTTTTAAGCGGCGAAACAAAATGGCTTCTTTCCCGTTGACTTGTGAACAACCTTCAAACCGCCGCCATTTTAAATTGCAACATCGCAAGATGCTAATTTTTACAAAGCTGTAATTGGCTTCACATCAACTATGCATATATTAATTTTGAACAAAATCGGACAAAATTTACATTTTAACACGCTCTTTATTTTCTTTGTCGTGCACGAAATTGTACGACGTACCATTTTTAAGCGGCTAAACAAAATGGCTACTTTCCCGTTGACTTGTGTACAAACTTGAAACCGCCGCCATTTTTAATTGCAACATCGCACGATGCTAATTCTTACAAATCTGTAATTGGCTTTACAGCAACTATGCACATAATAATTTTGAACAAAATCGGACAAACTTTACATTTTGGTCGCCATTTTGGATTTTGGTTATTACGTCATATATCATAAACTAAAGATATGATGAGGCTGTTATTTAAACCCCAGGTAGAACTTAACACGCTCTTTACTTTCTTTGTCGTGCACGAAATTGTACGACCTACCATTTTTAAACGGCCAAACAAAATGGCTACTTTCCCATTGACTTGTGTATAAACTTCAAACCGCCGCCATTTTGAAACGGTAACTACTTAAGAAATTTCCTTTAGCCAATTTCTTAGTCTACCCATAACCTATCTATGACATAAATAAGGGACCTTAACTAACACGCATACAACTGACACAACCCCCTAACCCTAACCCTAACCCTAACCCTAACCCTAACCCTAACCCTAACCCTAACCCTAACCCTAACCCTAACCCTTCATTCACTTTGTACATACCGAATATTACAATGTTCTATGTAATTATTATAGCCAATAAACCGATTTGCAATATGTGCAGTCACCGTTATTTGACATCGATGTCACATTTTATTTCAGATGTAGGGGATATAGAAAAGACATACAGCACACAGAGAGCAATGGATCCGCAAATAGAGGTTGAGGTTCGGAGACGAGAAGAAGAAGAGGAAGTAGGAGGAGATGTAAGTAGATGTAGTTTCAAAATGGCGGCCAAAATGAAGTCATTCCCTTTGACTTAGGCCTTAGATCGTAATATCTTAAAATTACACTAAAAATTGAATATCTCTTGAACTAAACATCGTATTGAATCCAATTAAACGTTGAAAGACTTATCCTAAGGTCCGGCTTTTTCCTTTTCGTGATGACCTTTGACCTTCATTCACTTTGTACACACCTAATATTAACTTGTTTCAATGTTCTATGTAATTATTATAGCCAATAAAC
>JAYJML010000129.1:15000-17500 GCA_035610835.1 Ophiura sarsii | reverse complement strand
GGCGGCCAAAATAAAGTCATTCCCATTGACTTACATGCAAATTTTGTCAAACTTCAAACAGCCGCCATTTTGAAACGGTAACTACTTAAGAGTTTTTCTTTCGCCAGTTTCATTAACCCTAACCCTAACCTTAACCCTAACGCTAACGCTAACCATAACCCTAACCAGATTTTGAATTTCGTTATTACGTCATATTGATGAAGCTGTTATTTAAACCCTATACAGGTCTTAACACGCTCTTTATTTTCTTTGTTGTGCGCGAAATTGTAGGACCAACCCTTTTTAAGCGGCGAAACAAAATGGCTTCTTTCCCGTTGACTTGTGAACAACCTTCAAACCGCCGCCATTTTAAATTGCAACATCGCAAGATGCTAATTTTTACAAAGCTGTAATTGGCTTCACATCAACTATGCATATATTAATTTTGAACAAAATCGGACAAAATTTACATTTTAACACGCTCTTTATTTTCTTTGTCGTGCACGAAATTGTACGACGTACCATTTTTAAGCGGCTAAACAAAATGGCTACTTTCCCGTTGACTTGTGTACAAACTTGAAACCGCCGCCATTTTTAATTGCAACATCGCACGATGCTAATTCTTACAAATCTGTAATTGGCTTTACAGCAACTATGCACATAATAATTTTGAACAAAATCGGACAAACTTTACATTTTGGTCGCCATTTTGGATTTTGGTTATTACGTCATATATCATAAACTAAAGATATGATGAGGCTGTTATTTAAACCCCAGGTAGAACTTAACACGCTCTTTACTTTCTTTGTCGTGCACGAAATTGTACGACCTACCATTTTTAAACGGCCAAACAAAATGGCTACTTTCCCATTGACTTGTGTATAAACTTCAAACCGCCGCCATTTTGAAACGGTAACTACTTAAGAAATTTCCTTTAGCCAATTTCTTAGTCTACCCATAACCTATCTATGACATAAATAAGGGACCTTAACTAACACGCATACAACTGACACAACCCCCTAACCCTAACCCTAACCCTAACCCTAACCCTAACCCTAACCCTAACCCTAACCCTAACCCTAACCCTAACCCTAACCCTAACCCTTCATTCACTTTGTACATACCGAATATTACAATGTTCTATGTAATTATTATAGCCAATAAACCGATTTGCAATATGTGCAGTCACCGTTATTTGACATCGATGTCACATTTTATTTCAGATGTAGGGGATATAGAAAAGACATACAGCACACAGAGAGCAATGGATCCGCAAATAGAGGTTGAGGTTCGGAGACGAGAAGAAGAAGAGGAAGTAGGAGGAGATGTAAGTAGATGTAGTTTCAAAATGGCGGCCAAAATGAAGTCATTCCCTTTGACTTAGGCCTTAGATCGTAATATCTTAAAATTACACTAAAAATTGAATATCTCTTGAACTAAACATCGTATTGAATCCAATTAAACGTTGAAAGACTTATCCTAAGGTCCGGCTTGGGATGACATTATAACATTGTTCAATTTTTCCTTTGTTTCAATTCGTTTAACCAAAAATGAATATTTGACCCCTGAATGACCTTTCCTTTTCGTGATGACCTTTGACCTTCATTCACTTTGTACACACCTAATATTAACTTGTTTCAATGTTCTATGTAATTATTATAGCCAATAAACCGATTTGCAATATGTGCAATCACCGTTATTTTGACATCGATTTCATTTTTATTTAAGATGTTCCGTTACACGTGGGATATACAAAAAAAGACATACAGCACACAGAAAGCAATGCCCCCGCAAATTGAGGTTGAGGATCGGAGACGAGGAGATGAAGAGGAAGTAGGAGGAGATGTAAGTAGATGTAGTTTCAAAATGGCGGCCAAAATAAAGTAATTCCCATTGACTTACATGCAAATTTTGTCAAACTTCAAACAGCCGCCATTTTGAAACGGTAACTACATAAGAGTTTTTCTTTCGCCAGTTTCATTAACCCTAACCCTAACCTTAACCCTAACCCTAACCCTAACGCTAACGCTAACCATAACCCTAACCAGATTTTGAATTTCGTTATTACGTCATATCGATGAGGCTGTTATTTAAACCCTATACAGGTCTTAACACGCTCTTTATTTTCTTTGTCGTGCGCGAAATTGTAGGACCAACCCTTTTTAAGCGGCGAAACAAAATGGCTTCTTTCCCATTGACTTGAGTACAACCTTCAAACCGCCCCCATTTTGAATTGCAACATCGCAAGATGCTAATTCTTACAAATCTGTAATTGGCTTCACATCAACTATGCATATATCAATTTTGAACAAAATCGGACAAACTTTATATTTTGGCCGCCATTTTGGATTTTGGTTATTACGTCATATCTCACAAAGTGAAGGTACGATGAGGCTGTTATTTAAACCCTAGGTAGATCTTAACACGCTATGTATTTTCTTTGTCGTGCACGAAATTGTACGACGTACCATTTTTAAGCGGCCAAACAAAATGGCTACTTTCCCATTGACTTGTGTACAAA
>JAYJML010000129.1:0-10000 GCA_035610835.1 Ophiura sarsii | reverse complement strand
TTGACCTTCATTCACTTTGTACATACCTAATATTAACTTGTTTCAATGTTCTATGTAATTATTATAGCCAATAAACCGATTTGCAATATGTGCAGTCACCGTTATTTGACATCGATGTCACATTCTATTTCAGATGTTGGGGATATAGAAAAGACATGCAGCACACAGAGAGCAATGGATCCGCAAATAGAGGTTGAGGTTCGGAGACGAGAAGAATAAGAGGAAGTAGGAGGAGATGTAAGTAGATGTAGTTTCAAAATGGCGGCCAAAATAAAGTCATTCCCATTGACTTACACGCACATTTTGTCAAACTTCAAACAGCCGCCATTTTGAAACGGTAACTACTTAAGAGTTTTTCTTTCGCCAGTTTCATTAACCCTAACCATAACCCTAACCCTAACGCTAACCATAACCATAACCATGACCATAACGATAACCATAACCATAACCCTAACCAGATTTTGAATTTCATCATTACGTCATATCGATGAGGCTATTATTTAAACCCTACACAGGTCTTAACACACTCTTTATTTTCTTTGTCGTGCGCGAAATTGTAGGACCAACCCTTTTTAAGCGGCGAAACAAAATGAATTCTTTCCCATAGACTTGTGTACAACCTTCAAACCGCCGCCATTTTGAATTGAAACATAGCAAGATGCTAATTCTTACAAAGCTGTAATTGGCTTCACATCAACTATGCATATAATAATTTTGAACAAAATCGGACAACATTTACATTTTGGTCGCCATTTTGGATTTTGGTTATTACGTCATAGCTCACAAACTAAAGTTACGATGAGGCTGTAATTTAAACCCTAGGTAGATCTTAACACGCTATGTATTTTCTTTGTCGTGCACGAAATTTTACGACGTACCATTTTTAAATGGCCAAACAAAATGGCTACTTTCCCATTGACTTGTGTACAAACTACAAACCGCCGCCATTTTTAATTGCAACATCGCACGAAGCTAATTCTTACAAATCTGTAATTGGCTTTACATCAACTATGCATAAATTAATTTTAAACAAAATCAGACAAACTTTACATTTTGGTCGCCATTTTGGATTTTGGTTATTACGTCATATATCACAAAGTAAAGGTACGATGAAGCTGTAATTTAAACCCTAGGTAGATCTTAACACGCTATGTATTTTCTTTGACGTGCACGAAATTGTACGACGTACCATTTTTAAACGGCCAAACAAAATGGCTACTTTCCTATTGACTTGTGTATAAACTTCAAACCGCCGCCATTTTGAAACGGTAACTACTTAAGAAATTTCCCTCGGTCAAATTCTTAGTCTACCTATAACCTACCTATGACATAAAGAAGGGACCTTAACTAACACGCATGCAACTGACTGAACCCCCTAACCCTAACCCTAACCCTAACCCTAAAACCCTAAACCCTAAACCCTAAACCCTAAACCCTAAACCCTAAACCCTAACCCCTAACCATTAACCCCTAACCCCTAACCCCTAACCCCTAATATTAACTTGTTTCAATGTTCTACGTAATAATTATAGCCAATAAACCGATTTGCAATATGTGCAGTCAGTCACCGTTAGTTCATTCCCATTGACTTAGGCCCTGAGGTCGTAATATCTTAAAATACACTAAAAATTAAATATCTCTTGAACTAAACATCGTATTGAATCCAATTAAACGTTGAAAGACTTATCGTATTGTCCGGCTTGGGATGACATTATAACATTGTTAAATTTTTACTTTGTATGAGTTCGTTTCACCAAAAATGTATATTTGACCCCTGAATGACCTTTCCTTTAGGTGATGACCTTTGACCTTTATTCACTTTGTACATACCGAATATTAACTTGTTTCAATATTCTATGTAATTATTATAGCCAATAAACCGATTTGCAATATGTGCAGTCACCGTTATTTGACATCGATGTCACATTTTATTTCAGATGTAGGGGATATAGAAAAGACATACAGCACACAGAGAGCAATGGATCCGCAAATAGAGGTTGAGGTTCGGAGACGAGAAGAAGAAGAGGAAGTAGGAGGAGATGCAAGTAGATGTAGTTTCAAAATGGCGGCCAAAATGAAGTCATTCCCTTTGACTTAGGCCTTAGATCGTAATATCTTAAAATTACACAAAATTGAATATCTCTTGAACTAAACATCGTATTGAATCAAATTAAACGTTGACAGACTTATCCTATTGTTCGGCTTGGGATGACATTATAACATTGTTACATTTTTACTTTGTTTGAGTTCGTTTAACCAAAAATGTATATTAGACCCCTGAATGAATTTTCCTCTAGGTGATGACATTTGACCTTCATTCACTTTGTACATACCTAATATTAACTTGTTTCAATGTTCTATGTAATTATTATAGCCAATAAACCGATTTGCAATATGTGCAGTCACCGTTATTTGACATCGATGTCACATTCTATTTCAGATGTTGGGGATATAGAAAAGACATGCAGCACACAGAGAGCAATGGATCCGCAAATAGAGGTTGAGGTTCGGAGACGAGAAGAATAAGAGGAAGTAGGAGGAGATGTAAGTAGATGTAGTTTCAAAATGGCGGCCAAAATAAAGTCATTCCCATTGACTTACACGCACATTTTGTCAAACTTCAAACAGCCGCCATTTTGAAACGGTAACTACTTAAGAGTTTTTCTTTCGCCAGTTTCATTAACCCCAACCATAACCCTAACCCTAACGCTAACCATAACCATAACCATAACGATAACCATAACCATAACCCTAACCAGATTTTGAATTTCATCATTACGTCATATCGATGAGGCTATTATTTAAACCCTACACAGGTCTTAACACACTCTTTATTTTCTTTGTCGTGCGCGAAATTGTAGGACCAACCCTTTTTAAGCGGCGAAACAAAATGAATTCTTTCCCATAGACTTGTGTACAACCTTCAAACCGCCGCCATTTTGAATTGAAACATAGCAAGATGCTAATTCTTACAAAGCTGTAATTGGCTTCACATCAACTATGCATATAATAATTTTGAACAAAATCGGACAACATTTACATTTTGGTCGCCATTTTGGATTTTGGTTATTACGTCATAGCTCACAAACTAAAGTTACGATGAGGCTGTAATTTAAACCCTAGGTAGATCTTAACACGCTATGTATTTTCTTTGTCGTGCACGAAATTTTACGACGTACCATTTTTAAATGGCCAAACAAAATGGCTACTTTCCCATTGACTTGTGTACAAACTACAAACCGCCGCCATTTTTAATTGCAACATCGCACGAAGCTAATTCTTACAAATCTGTAATTGGCTTTACATCAACTATGCATATATTAATTTTAAACAAAATCAGACAAACTTTACATTTTGGTCGCCATTTTGGATTTTGGTTATTACGTCATATATCACAAAGTAAAGGTACGATGAAGCTGTAATTTAAACCCTAGGTAGATCTTAACACGCTATGTATTTTCTTTGACGTGCACGAAATTGTACGACGTACCATTTTTAAACGGCCAAACAAAATGGCTACTTTCCTATTGACTTGTGTATAAACTTCAAACCGCCGCCATTTTGAAACGGTAACTACTTAAGAAATTTCCCTCGGTCAAATTCTTAGTCTACCTATAACCTACCTATGACATAAAGAAGGGACCTTAACTAACACGCATGCAACTGACTGAACCCCTAACCCTAACCCCTAACCCCTAACCCCTAACCCCTAACCCTAACCCTAACCCTAACCCCCAAACCCCCAAACCCCCAAACCCTAACCCTACCCCTAACCCCTAACCCCTAACCCTAACCCCCTAACCCCTAACCCCCTAACCCTAACCCCTAACCCTAACCCTAACCCTAACCCTACCCCTAACCCCTAACCCCTAACCCTAACCCTAACCCTAAACCCCCTAACCCCTAACCCCTAACCCCTAACCCTAACCCCTAACCCCTAACCCCTAACCCCTAACCCCTAACCCCTAACCCCTAACCCCTAACCCCTAACCCCTACCCTAAACCCAAAACCCTAACCCTAACCCTAACCCTAACCCTAACCCTAACCCAGTTTCAACTTTTACAGCTTTGAAAAAGCGACAAAGCAGCACATCACCAAGATGAAGAAAAAAACCAAAACAGTTAGGGACTACATGTACTGCCTATGGGCGCATGACCTTAAGGTGAGTCTCGAAAATTGTTGTTAGAGACGCATGATTTTAATATAAAGGTTGTTTTTATTTTATCTCATTTAGGCAAAGTTTTTTGTTTTTTTAAAACAACCTAGGACCCTATAACCCTGAAGTTCCTTAAATAATGTATTTTTGTTCAGTCTATCTAGCAGTACAACCAGTTAAAGACTGCCGGGGCAACTTTTTTTTGCATCAAGACCCCGTAAATACACAGTATCCTTTTCATTGACCCGACCCTTAGGGTAATATATAATTTGCTCTGATCATGGCCTGACCCGATGATATTCACTCCAGACCAATGATTATTGCTCGGCCCAGAAATTCCAACATGTTACTTGTGGTATCCAGTCCAATCATCATCAACGAAAAATGGCATTTAAATTCAAAAGCCATATTCAGGTTTTAATTTTAGACCCAAATGTCCCACTTTGGTTTCTCAGCATTGTGACTTTGTTGCACATAATCTACTAGTCGCAATGCAGTCACGGTGATCATTACTTGTCAAATCCAGCTAGTCTAACATACTCTTGTTAATCATGTCCCAGACTCATCATCTGTCGTCCGATATCAATAAGATCCTTATGCTCGTATAACCTTGATAACATCAAGCGTTATACAGTTAAAAGTTTAATATTTGTCTGAATAAACATGTTTTTGTTTGTTTCTTCACAGAGAGACATAGGATAGGACCTCCCAACTGCCGTTATAGCTTTCCACCATCAATTTTGGCTTACCTTCGTGAATTGCTGCCCAAAAACGTAGTTGGAGAAGTAAGGACCAACACATTTACAGTGAACCTGGTGGACTTCTTTTCTGCTATTAATTTCTAATTTTCTAGGCCTGTAGGTAGTAGGGCCTACATGTAGTAGTTTTAATTGTGTAGTTACGGACGTACATTTCAGAGACTTTGAGGCTTCATTGTTAACACCATGGTTAATGGTTTCAAGTATCTCTATTCTAGGAGTATAAACCCTGAAAATGTCTTTGTTGTACCATCATCGGAAATTATCAACTTACTTCATTGGTTTCCAACATTGCCAAGATATTGAACGGAGTGGTTAAAAGTAGCAGCTTTTAGGAAGTGTACGTCCGCAACAAAAGGTTAATTTAATCAAAAAAGTATACTTCTTAACATTCTAGTCATTTTAAGTCAACTATTTAAAACTGAATCAAACTTGCAAGTTTATGGACACTTTTGGCAAAGTTCTATTTTCAGTTCCAAGATTTATTCACCAACACACAGGTCTTCTCATATTCATGTATTGTAAACAAATGAACATTATGTACAGTTGTATATGTTTACTTTGGAGGTACTGCAAAGTTACACTAAAAGTATTATTTACATAAAAAATAAATGTATTATTATGTACATTCACAATCTATTTGTTAAAATACAAAGACCTTTTCTGTATAGCCTATTGGTACTGGATGTTTTATGGAATGTACACAGCAAATTTATCATGGCCAGCAACATGCGGTAACTTTGGAGGTACTTCAAAGTTATCATCAAAAGTGTTATTTACATAAATAAAATAAAATTATTATGTATAAATGTATTATTATGTACATATTCTCAATAGATTTATTACAATACAAAGACCTTTACTGTTTTATATAAGGTACACAGCAAGTTGATCATGAACGGCAACGTGCAGTAACTTTGGAGGTACTTCAAAGTTGACACCAAAAGTATTATTTACATAAATAAAAAAATAAAAAAATAATTATTACCGGTATATACATATTCACAATATATTTATTACAATACAAAGACATTTACTGTATAGCCTACTGGTACTGGATGTTTAATGTAATGTACACAGCAAGTTTATCATGGCCGGGAACGTGCAGTAACTTTGGAGGTACTTCAAAGTTAACGTCAAAAGTATTATTTACATAAATAAATACAAAGACCTTTACTGTATAGCCTACTGGATGTTTAATATATTGTACACAGCAAGTTTATCATGACGGCAACGTGCAGTAACTTTGGAGGTACTTCAAAGTTAACATCAAAAGTATTATTTACATAAATAAAAATATATATAAATGTATTATTAACATAAAGTTAGATAAGCCGTCAGGCAGAGTGCTCAATGCAATTAATACAATTAAATGCAGAGCCAAAATATAATATAATATTATATATCAATTATACAGTCATTTTTGCAACCGTGGGTTTCACGCCGTTACGTGCGGCGATCATCAGGCGATGTTATGTTTTGCTGTGCGATAAGATAGTTAGAAGATAGTTACTTTTTCTTTGTCCGGTTAAGTGGTTTTCTTTTGTTGTGGCGACATTTGGAGAGGATTTCAGTGCAACGGTTGATGATTTTGGTTTTGTGTTGCAATTGCCAGTTTTTCCTTCATGCATAAGTTACAGTGTCCGGTGTTGCGCCTAAATTTGTTGGATTGTTTGATGATTTCCCATGTTATTTGGTACGCGGTATTGTGTTTCTTGAGGCGCCAGATGTACTTAGAGAGTTCGGTTTCCTTTTCGTATTTGTTGTGTTTGAATGATTTTGTATGATTGCGGAAACGTTCTTTGAATGTTTCCCCTGCTAGTCCGATGTAGGCGACTGAGGTGTTGTCGTGGGTTACTGTGGCTTTGTAGATTGGGGATTTCACCAAACACTTACCACGCAGGGGGCATTCTGCCTTTTTGTTGCAATTGCATTGTTTGGTAGGGGTGCTCGGTTTCTTGTGTTTTTTGATTACGTGGTCGTTATGGGTTTTAATTACGGATTTCATGTTTTTCATGCAACTGTAACTTACTTTTGTTGTGTTCTTGTTGAAGATTTTTTGCAGTATGTGTCCTGGTGGGAAGTGTTTGGTGATCAGTTTCAGAAATGTCTGACCAATGTTTGTTTTGACATTGGAACTATATGGTGGTGGATTAAACCATGTTGTTTTTCGAGATCTGGTTTTCCTTTTTGTTCGCTGTGTCATTGGTGATTGCACTTTGTAGCTTATTGGTGCACAATATCCACTACTTCTTAGAGCTTCGTTGTATGCAGCTGGCGCGGCTTTAGTTGAATATTTCTTTACTCGATGATAGTGACGACATTCGCTTTTCAACTGCTAGTGGTAAGTGTTTGGTGATAGTTGTTGGGTGGTTTGAGTTGGCGTTGACATACATAGGTGTATCGTTTGGCTTTCTGTAAGGTTGGTATGTGTCGTTTTCAAGATTCAGGGTAATGTCCAGGTAGTTGACAATTTTGAGGTTTGTTTGCACCGTAATTTGTAGACCGAGTTCCTTGAAGACTTTGATGAGGTATTTTCTTGCTCTGTCGGCGCGGCTACCTGATGATCTTTTCAGAGTTGCCAAACCATCGTCCCTGTAGAGACCCATGCTAGATGTGCTTATCTTGCCTTTCAGTTTTTCCAATGCGTAAAGGCCAACGAGTTCACAGATTTCCGCGCCATCGAACGCTCCCATCGATACGTCAAAGGCTTGCTTGGCTTCCCTTTTCACCCATGTGTTGTTATCGTTGTCAAAGAGTAGTGTTTTTCATGTATGCATTATGGTTTGGTATGCTGTTTCTGTTATAGTGATGAATCTTTTTGCCCAGTTAAGACAGGTGGATAGAAGGTCTTCGGATATGAATGGGTAAAAGTCAACTATATCAAATACTATGAATGTCAAAGTATCCTTTTCTGGTAGGTTTGAGAACCAGTCAATGACGTCGGATGTTCTTGTCCATTGGTTTGGTTTGGTTTTGGTTCTGATCGCGGTATTGATAGTGTCAAGGATCTGTTTACTGACACGGCCAAGCTCCGGCTTTGTTGGGTTTATGAGTCTGACTCTGGGATTGTTAACGAAATTGTCCTTGTGGTCTTTCAGGGTTATGAATGCAGGTTTTTCTGCCGTGCTGTCTATTCTGTCGTCAATGTTCAGTTTGTTCGCTATTTAGTCGAATTCGCGGTTTATTTCTTCTATTATCTCGGGTTCCGCGATCCTGTACTTTTGAGTGATGTTATCTTTTAATAGCTTGGCATAGTCCTTGGTGTTCATTTGGTACATGTTTCTGGTTTTGTCTGCATGGAAGATTACATTCTCAGATGCGTTTATTTGCTTTATGTCTCTGGCTAGTTTTGATTGAAATTCATTGCTTACTTGTCTGAATTGGAGATTGTCTACGATGTTCAACATGTCTCTTTCAAAATCCATCATGTCATCTATTTGTGGTGGTGTGCGTTTGAATCTGAAACCGTAGTTCTCGTTGTGGTTGACGTCGTCGTCGCTATCGCTGTTGGAAACATCACTATCTGCATCCTTGTTTGAGTTCAGGAAGAAATGAGCTCTCCATCTCATACGTTTAATCACGCTTTCGATTTTTTTGAGGAGGCATTTTATGTATTCCGTTCTTGAAGGCAGTGGTATATTTTTCCCGGAGTAGTTCATGTTGAAAGTATCCATCTTGTCGTGTGTATATAAATAATGCTGGCGCTTAGTAAAGAGTGCTCGACCGGTGTAAATCAGGAGCGTATAATAACATAAAGTTAGATAAGCCGTCAGGCAGAGTGCTCAATGCAATTAATACAATTAAATGCAGAGCCAAAATATAATATAATATTATATATCAATTATACAGTCATTTTTGCAACCGTGGGTTTCACGCCGTTACGTGCGGCGATCATCAGGCGATGTTATGTTTTGCTGTGCGATAAGATAGTTAGAAGATAGTTCCTTTTTTCTTTTTTTTTCTTTTTTTGTCCGGTTAAGTGGTTTTCTTTTGTTGTGGCGACATTTGGAGAGGATTTCAGTGCGACGGTTGATGATTTTGGTTTTGTGTGTTGCAAGTGCCAGTTTTCCCTCCATGCATAAGTTACAGTGTCCGGTGTTGCGCCTAAGTTGGATTGTTTGATGATTTCCCATGTTATTTGGTACGCGGTATTGTGTTTCTTGAGGCGCCAGATGTACTTAGAGAGTTCGGTTTCCTTTTCGTATTTGTTGTGTTTGAATAATTTTGTATGATTGCGGAAACGTTCTTTGAATGTTCCCCCTGCTAGTCCGATGTAGGCGACTGAGGTGTTGTCGTGGGTTACTGTGGCTTTGTATATTGAGGATTTCACCAAACACTTACCACGCAGGGGGCATTCTGCCTTTTTGTTGCAATTGCATTGTTTGGTAGGGGTGCTCGGTTTCTTGTGTTTTTTTTATGACGTGGTCGTTATGGGTTTTAATTACGGATTTCATGTTTTTCATGCAACTGTAACTTACTTTTGTTGTGTTCTTGTTGAAGATTTTTTGCAGTATGTGTCCTGGTGGGAAGTGTTTGGTGATTAGTTTCAGAAATGTCTGACCAATGTTTGTTTTGACATTGGAACTATATGGTGGATTAAACCATGTTGTTTTTCGAGATCTGGTTTTCCTTTTTGTTCGCTGTGTCATTGGTGGTTGCACTTTGTAGCTTATTGGTGCTCAATATCTACTACTTCTTCGAGCTTCGTTGTATGCTGGCGCGGCTTTGTTGAATATTTCTTTACTCGATGATAGTGACAATATTCGCTTTTCAACTGCTAGTGGTAAGTGTTTGGTGATAGTTGGTGGGTGGTTTGAGTTGGCGTTGACATACATAGGTGTATCGTTTGGCTTTCTGTAAGGTTGGTATGTGTCGTTTTCAAGATTCAGGGTAATGTCCAGGTAGTTGACAATTTTGAGGTTTGTTTGCACCGTAATTTGTAGACCGAGTTCCTTGAAGACGCGGCTACCTGATGATCTTTTCAGAGTTTCCAAACCATCGTCCCTGTAGGGACCCATGCTAGATGTGCTTATCTTGCCTTTCAGTTTTTCCAATGCGTAAAGGCCAACGAGTTCACAGATT
>JAYJML010000128.1:36152-95100 GCA_035610835.1 Ophiura sarsii | reverse complement strand
GGAGTTTGACACCATTGCACAACAGCTCGACATTAGCGATAGAATCGAGCAGACTTCGCATAGGAAAGCCTTTATAACATTAAAGGACCACAAGGAGAACTTTGAAACAAATCCCAAGTGCAGATTAATAAATCCAACAAAATCTGAAATCGGGAAAGCAAGTAAAATTATGATAGACCGTATCAACACGATATTAGAGAGAAAATCAAAGTGAATCAATGGAGATCTACGTCCACCGTGATTGACTGGTTCAATGATATCAAGCGTGAGAAAGATAAGCTAACTTTTCTCATATTTGATATAGTTGAGTTTTACCCATCTATATCAGAAGAACTTCTGTCAAAAACCCTTGAATGGGCCACGAAGTTCACAAACATATCAGAATTGGAACGCAATACCATTATGCACGCCAGGAAAACACTTCTATATGATATAGGTTTTCCCAGTTAGTTTAACACTTTTTTCATTATATTTCATATCTCGTTAAGTTAGAATTCGTCCCCAAAATCTGACTTACGCATTTTGTTAGATAAATTTCGTCAATGAGCATTATATTTCAAAGTATGACCATTTCATTTAATTTATTGGTCATTTCTTTTCGTCAAGGAAGGATTGAATTCGTATCACCTGATGGGTAGCGGGTCTATGCACAAATATAATTCGTCTTTGTTCATTATTTTTAATACTTTTATCACATATATTCGTCAGGTGTTAGAAGAATAGGCCTACATATCATTGCAGGTTAGATTAGAACCACCGACATGTGTTCGTTTGCCTTGTTGGTGATATAAATCATATGAAATCAAAGAAAAAAGAACGAACGAACAAGAAAGAAAAATAAATATATATATATAAAACGTATAGGCCTATAGCTGGATTTTACATGCTTCTAGGCAGGACGTTCCACATGGGACGAAATAAAGTGAACTGAATATGAAACTATTTGATCAAAGACGAAATAAATGTATACATTAGTAGGTTACCGCTGTATCAGACGAAATGGAAGTGTGTTAGGACGAAATGAAATGAACATTAAATGAAATTCATTGCGCAAAATATGAATATACTTGACCAAAGACGAAATTTACTTTAACAAATGCAACCTTCAAAATTTTAGGACGAATTCAAACTTAACGAGATATGAAATATAATGAAAAAAGTGTTAAACTAACTGGGAAAACCTATAGTAGCGGCAAAGCATGGACAAAGAAGGACAATGATAATGCATTCGACGTGGCTATGGGCGCCTATGATGGAGCCGAGATATGCGAACTGGTTGGACTTCTTATACTGAACGAACTTAAGAACCTTGGTGCAAGCAGCATTGGACTTTATCGCGACGACGGTTTGGCTGTGCTTAAAAACTGTTCAGGAAGCAAAGCAGACCGGATGAGAAAGAAAATCATACAGATTTTTCAAATCATTTGGCCTGAGAATTACTGTGGACACAAACCTAAAAGCAGTAAACTTCCTTGATATAAACTTGGACCTCAATACAGGTATACACAAACCTTATAGAAAACCAAACAACCCACCCATGTATATCAACGCAAACTCTAACCACCCCCCCCCCCCCCCCCCCCCCCCCTCTTTAATCAGAAACATTCCTCCGGGAATTGGTAAACGTATCTCAAACTTATCATCGTCTCAGGAAGTCTTCGAAGAAGCTTCTGACATCTACAACGATACCCTCGAAAACTGCGGGTACAAGGAGAAAATCAAATACAACCCAGACATCAGCAGCAATAACAATAGAAACAAAAGTAAAAGGAGAAGAAAAATAATATGGTTTAACCCGCCATATAGCAAAAATGTTAAATCAAACGTTGGGAGAACTTTCTTCAGGCTCTTCAACAAGCATTTTCCATTGGGAAGCAAGCTAAACAAGATCTTCAACAAGAAAAGTATGAAGGTTAGCTATAGCTGCATGCGTAACATGAGTTCCGTCATGGGTTCGCACAACTCACGAGTAATGCGCAATGCTAACCATAACCCCCCTCAGAGGGAGTGCAATTGCAGAGCTAAGAAGAGCTGCCCCCTCAATGGAAAATGTTTGTCGGAGAGCACAATATACAGAGCCAATGTCACATTTAATAATGCATGTATGTTCTATGTGGGCTTGTCAGGGGGGAAATTCAAAGAGAGATTTAACAATCATACGAAATCTTTTAGACATGAGAAATATGAAAAAGAAACTGAATTGTCGAAATATGTATGGGGCCTGAAGCAAAAAAACATTGAGTACAAAATCAATTGGGAGATACTTCACAAATCCAACACATCCATGCGCAAATCCGGCAATTGTAATCTTTGTCTACAGGAAAAGCTGGCAATACTGTTAGCCAAGAAAATCCATCCAAGTGCTTGCCTAAATAAAAGATCAGAACTTGTTAGTAAATGTCGCCATGGATACAAGCCACCAGACCGTGGAAAGAGAAAATAAACCTGCCGGGTATATTTAGTTGTGATCAGTTTTGACCACCTGATGATCGACACAAGTTGTGGAGCAAAAATACCATGTGTGTATAAATCTATTTATTTATTTATATATATATATATATTTATTTTTTCTTTCTTTCTTTCTTTATTTCTTGTTCGTTCTTTTTTTCTTTTATTTCATATGATTTATATCACCAACTTTCTTGAATGACATAATGGGACTTTGTGCAAGTTGTTTGCACTTTGGTGTGGTATCTTTAGATGGTAAAATCATGCAAAAAAACAATATCCACGTTTCCAGTTTTGTTTCAATATAGACCTACATGTATATCTAACCTGCAATGTAGGCCTATTTATTTATTTATTTATTTACTTATTTGTTATCTATAAATTAAATGTTTATAAGGGCTCATTAATTAGTTATGAAAATTGAAATCAAACGTTAATATAGGGCTTATAACCATTTATTAAAAATTGAAATTTAACGTTAATAAGAGCTTATTAACTAATTATGAAAATTGAAATAGAACGTCAATATAGGGCTTAATAGTTATTAATTAATTAAATTATATTATTTTTTTAAATTTATTTATTCATTAATTTCAGATGACAATTTTATTTTGTATCAGTATCATCGTCTTTGCGAAATTAGAGGTCAAAGTTCAACAAGTACTTTTTTACTAAAACAAGATATTTAAAAAAAATAGGGACAGCGGTCCCAAATAGGTCGTCCGTTTATATGGGTAGATTAAAAACAAGGTGGATCTCAAACCACAGGCATCTAGAAAGAAAGAGGTTAGACCACTAGCGGATCCAGGATATAAAAAATGAAATAAACATCCTGGAGTTTGGTTGCAATTGTACTTCACCTGTTTAAATGTAATTAATTTTACATATGCAGCTAATTTTACATCTTGACCTCATATGACCTTTGACCTTGGTATGTGACCTTTGACCTAATTAACATATGAATGTTTCCATGTTGCATCCGTGACCCAAGTTTGGTTGCAATTGGTCATTGTATGGAAAAATGAACAAGAGACCAAAAAAAATGAACAAGAGACAAAAAAAAAGTGTACTAAATTTTACATCTTTACCTCAGATGACCTTTGACCTTTCTATGCGACCTTTGACCTCATTAACATATGCGGGTTTCCATGTTGTATCTATGACTGAAGTTTGGTTGCAATTGGTCATTGTATGGAAAAGAAATGGAAAAATGTAATCAATTTTACATATGCAGCCATTTCTACATTTACATCTTGAACTCAGATGACCTTTGACCTTGGTATGTGACCTTTGACCTCATTAACATATGAAGGTTTCCATGTTGTATCTATGACCAAAGTTAGGTTACAATTGGTCATTGTATGGAAAAGAAATGGACAAATGTAATCAATTTTACATATGCAGCTTGACCTCGGATGACCTTGGTATGTGACCTTTGACCTCATTAACATATGAAGGTTCCCATGTTGCATCTATGACCGAAGTTTGATTGCAATTGGACATTGTATGGAAAAGAAATGGAAAAATGTAATCAATTTTACATATGCAGCCATTTCTACATTTACATCTTGACCTCAGATGACCTTTGACCTTGGTATGTGACCTTTGACCTCATTAACATATGAAGGTTTCCATGTTGTATCTATGACCAAAGTTTGGTTACAATTGGTCATTGTATGGAAAAGAAATGGACAAATGTAATCAATTTTACATATGCAGCCACTTTTACATATACATCTTGACCTCGGATGACCTTTGACCTTGGTATGTGACCTTTGACCTCATTAACATATGAAGGTTCCCATGTTGCATCTAGGACCGAAGTTTGATTGCAATTGGACATTGTATGGAAAAGAAATGGACAAAACAAAAAGTGTATACCAAATTGTAACAAAAAGTGTATACCAAATTGTTGACACACACTACACACACACCCCGACACAGACTACACACGAAGGATGCTGCCATAAGGTCTCTTCCTACGGACGACCTAAAAATGGTCAATCTCGCAGAAAGAAATGGAGGACACAGGTGAATAAGAGCAAGAAAATAATCAATATATAAAATAATAAAAGCGGGACCCCTCCTTTAAGAATTAGTCTACTTGTTTCTTATTGTCAGAAAATGTAATACACTAAGTAGCTGTCACCTTACCTTGTCAGCATATTCAAATCATAGGTGTGTGCTAATAGACTGATATATATAATTTGTAATTTGTCTTAAATTCTGCTGGTGCAAAGCTTTGTCAGATTTTCACTACTAAGTAAATTGCAAATTTGTCCAAAATGTGTGAATTAAACAAATATGGACAGTCATTGTTCAAAGCAAAATTAAGGTTAAAAAACTGTTAATAAATAAGGTGACATAATACGGTGTTGCCTTCATGTAAGCACTCACGAAATTTGCTATACTATACACAATACATATGTACAGTATTATTCAATTAATAGTGGATTAGTCCTTTTTGGTCTGTGGCATTTGGGACATCTGGGGCAGCTTTCGGATCACTGTTATATAGTGGATTATTCCTATTCCATTATATTAATATATCAATACAGTATTATTCAATTAATAGTGGATTAGTCCTTTTTGGTCTGTGGCATTTGGGACATCTGGGGCAGCTTTCGGATCACTGTTATATGGTGGATTATTCCTATTCCATTATATTAATATATCAATACAGTATTATTCAATTAATAGTGGATTAGTCCTTTTTGGTCTGTGGCATTTGGGACATCTGGGGCAGCTCTCGGATCACTGTTATATGGTGGATTATTCCTATTCCATTATATTAATATATCAATACAGTATTATTCAATTAATAGTGGATTAGTCCTTTTAGGTCTGTGGCATTTGGGACATCTGGGGCAGCTTTCGGATCATTGTTATATGGTGGATTATTCCTATTCCATTATATTAATATATCAATACAGTATTATTCAATTAATAGTGGATTAGTCCTTTTTGGTCTGTGGCATTTGGGACATCTGGGGCAGCTTTCGGATCACTGTTATATAGTGGATTATTCCTATTCCATTATATTAATATATCAATACAGTATTATTCAATTAATAGTGGATTAGTCCTTTTTGGTCTGTGGCATTTGGGACATCTTGGGCAGCTTTCGGATCACTGTTATATGGTGGATTATTCCTATTCCATTATATTAATATATCAATACAGTATTATTCAATTAATATTGGATTAGTCCTTTTTGGTCTGTGGCATTTGGGACATCTGGGGCAGCTTTCGGATCACTGTTATATAGTGGATTATTTCTATTCCATTATATTAATATATCAATACAGTATTATTCAATTAATATTGGATTAGTCCTTTTTGGTCTGTGGCATTTGGGACATCTGGGGCAGCTTTCGGATCACTGTTATATAGTGGATTATTCCTATTCCATTATATTAATATATCAATACAGTATTATTCAATTAATAGTGGATTAGTCCTTTTTGGTCTGTGGCATTTGGGACATCTGGGGCAGCTTTCGGATCACTGTTATATGGTGGATTATTCCTATTCCATTATATTAATATATCAATACAGTATTATTCAATTAATAGTGGATTAGTCCTTTTTGGTCTGTGGCATTTGGGACATCTGGGGCAGCTTTCGGATCACTGTTATATAGTGGATTATTCCTATTCCATTATATTAATATATCAATACAGTATTATTCAATTAATAGTGGATTAGTCCTTTTTGGTCTGTGACATTTGGGACATCTGGGGCAGCTTTCGGATCACTGTTATATGGTGGATTATTCCTATTCCATTATATTAATATATCAATACAGTATTATTCAATTAATATTGGATTAGTCCTTTTTGGTCTGTGGCATTTGGGACATCTGGGGCAGCTTTCGGATCACTGTTATATGGTGGATTTTCCTATTCCATTATATTAATATATCAATACAATATTATTCAATTAATAGTGGATTAGTCCTTTTTGGTCTGTGGCATTTGGGACATCTGGGGCAGCTCTCGGATCACTGTTATATGGTGGATTATTCCTATTCCATCATATTAATATATCAATACAGTATTATTCAATTAATAGTGGATTAGTCCTTTTAGGTCTGTGGCATTTGGGACATCTGGGGCAGCTTTCGGATCATTGTTATATGGTGGATTATTCCTATTCCATTATATTAATATATCAATACAGTATTATTCAATTAATAGTGGATTAGTCCTTTTTGGTCTGTGGCATTTGGGACATCTGGGGCAGCTTTCGGATCACTGTTATATAGTGGATTATTCCTATTCCATTATATTAATATATCAATACAGTATTATTCAATTAATAGTGGATTAGTCCTTTTTGGTCTGTGGCATTTGGGACATCTGGGGCAGCTTTCGGATCACTGTTATATGGTGGATTATTCCTATTCCATTATATTAATATATCAATACAGTATTATTCAATTAATATTGGATTAGTCCTTTTTGGTCTGTGGCATTTGGGACATCTGGGGCAGCTTTCGGATCACTGTTATATGGTGGATTATTTCTATTCCATTATATTAATATATCAATACAGTATTATTCAATTAATATTGGATTAGTCCTTTTTGGTCTGTGGCATTTGGGACATCTGGGGCAGCTTTCGGATCACTGTTATATAGTGGATTATTCCTATTCCATTATATTAATATATCAATACAGTATTATTCAATTAATAGTGGATTAGTCCTTTTTGGTCTGTGGCATTTGGGACATCTGGGGCAGCTTTCGGATCACTGTTATATGGTGGATTATTCCTATTCCATTATATTAATATATCAATACAGTATTATTCAATCAATAGTGGATTAGTCCTTTTAGGTCTGTGGCATTTGGGACATCTGGGGCAGCTTTCGGATCATTGTTATATGGTGGATTATTCCTATTCCATTATATTAATATATCAATACAGTATTATTCAATTAATAGTGGATTAGTCCTTTTTGGTCTGTGGCATTTGGGACATCTGGGGCAGCTTTCGGATCACTGTTATATAGTGGATTATTCCTATTCCATTATATTAATATATCAATACTGTATTATTCAATTAATAGTGGATTAGTCCTTTTAGGTCTGTGGCATTTGGGACATCTGGGGCAGCTTTCGGATCATTGTTATATGGTGGATTATTCCGATTCCATTATATTAATATATCAAAACAGTATTATTCAATTAATAGTGGATTAGTCCTTTTTGGTCTGTGGCATTTGGGACATCTGGGGCAGCTTTCGGATCACTGTTATATAGTGGATTATTCCTATTCCATTATATTAATATATCAATACAGTATTATTCAATTAATAGTGGATTAGTCCTTTTTGGTCTGTGGCATTCGGGACATCTGGGGCAGCTTTCGGATCACTGTTATATGGTGGATTATTCCTATTTCATTATATTAATATATCAATACAGTATTATTTAATTGATAGTGGATTAGTCCTTTTTGGACTGTGGCATTGGGGCATTTGGGACATGTTTTTGGATCATTTTTATATATTAACACATTATTCCTATTCCATTATATTAATATATCAGTACAGTATTATTAAATTGATAGTGGATTAGTCCTTTTTCATCTGTGGCATTGGGGCATCTGGGACAACTTTTGGCATGAGTCTTATATAGTGTATTGGGGCATTTGGGACATGTTTTTGGATCATTTTTATATATTAACACATTATTCCTATTCCATTATATTAATATATCAGTACAGTATTATTAAATTGATAGTGGATTAGTCCTTTTTCATCTGTGGCATTGGGGCATCTGGGACAACCTTTGGCATGAGTCTTATATAGTGTATTATTCCTATTCCATAATGTTAATATATCATTACAGTATTATTTAAATGATAGTGGATTAGTCCTTTTTCGTCTGTGGCATTGGGGCATCTGGGACAACTTTTGTCATGAGTCTTATATAGTGTATTATTCCTATTCCATCATATTAATATATCAACACAGTATTATTTAATTGATAGTGGATTAGTCCTTTTTCGTCTGTGGCATTGGGGCATCTGGGACAACTTTTGGCATGAGTCTTATATAGTATATTATTCCTATTCCATCATGTTAATATATCAATATAGTATTATTTAATTGATAGTGGATTAGTCCTTTTTCGTCTGTGGCATTGGGGCATCTGGGACAACTTTTGGCATGAGTCTTATATAGTGTATTATTCCTATTCCATCATATTAATATATCAATACAGTAAAATTAAATTGATAGTGGATTAGTCCTTTTTCGTCTGTGGAATTGGGGCATCTGGGACATGTTTTCGGATCATTCTTCATAGCACCTTATTCCTATTCCATTATATAAATATATCAATACAGTATTATTAAATTGATAGTGGATTAGTCCTTTTTGGTCTGTGGCATTGGGGCATTTGGGACATGTTTTCAGATCATTCTTTAACAGCATTTTATTCCTATTCCATTTTATTATATATATATATATACAGTATTGTTAAATTGATAGGGGATTAGTCCTTTTTAGTCTGTGGCATTGGGGCATCTGGGACAACTTTTTGCATAAGACTTATAGTGTATTATTCCTATTCCATTATAATAATGTATCAATACAGTATTAATAAATTGATAGGGGATTAGTCCTTTTTGTCTGTGGCATTGGGGCATTTGGGACATGTTTTTAGATTACTCTTATACAGCATATTATTCCTATTCCAGTTTTTTATATATATATACAGTATTATTAAATTGATGGTGGATTAGTCCTTTTTGGTCCGTTACATTGGGGCATCTGGGACAACTTTTGGCATGAGTCCTATATAGTGTATTATTCCTATTCCATCATATTAATATATCAATACAATATTGTTTAATTGATAATGGATTAGTCCTTTTTTTGTCTGTGGCATTGGGGCATCTGGGACATATTTTCGGATCACTCTTAAATATCACATTATTCCTATTCCATTATATTAATATATCAGTACAGTATTTTTAAATTGATAGTGGATTAGTCCTTTTTGGTCTGTGGCATCGGGGCATCTTGGACAACTTTTGGCATGAGTCTTATATAGTGTATTATTCCTATTCCATCATATTAATATATCAATACAGTATTATTTAATTGATAGTGGATTAGTCCTTTTTTGTCTGTGGCATTGGGGCATCTGGGACAACTTTTGGCATGTGTGTTATATAGTGTATTATTCCTATTCCATCATATTAATATATCAATACAGTATTATTAAATTGAGAGTGAATTAGTCCTTTTTGGTCTGTGGCATTGGGGCATTTGGGACATGTTTTCAGATCATTCTTATACAGCATATTATTCCTATTCCATTTCATTATATATAAATACTGTATTATTAAATTGATGGTGGATTAGTCCTTTTTGGACTGTAGCATTGGGGCATTTGGGACATGTTTTTGGATCATTTTTATATATTAACACATTATTCCTATTCCATTATATTAATATATCAGTACAGTATTATTAAATTGATAGTGGATTAGTCCTTTTTCATCTGTGGCATTGGGGCATCTGGGACAACTTTTGGCATGAGTCTTATATAGTGTATTATTCCTATTCCATAATGTTAATATATCATTACAGTATTATTTAAATGATAGTGGATTAGTCCTTTTTCGTCTGTGGCATTGGGGCATCTGGGACAACTTTTGTCATGAGTCTTATATAGTGTATTATTCCTATTCCATCATATTAATATATCAACACAGTATTATTTAATTGATAGTGGATTAGTCCTTTTTCGTCTGTGGCATTGGGGCATCTGGGACAACTTTTGGCATGAGTCTTATATAGTATATTATTCCTATTCCATCATGTTAATATATCAATATAGTATTATTTAATTGATAGTGGATTAGTCCTTTTTCGTCTGTGGCATTGGGGCATCTGGGACAACTTTTGGCATGAGTCTTATATAGTGTATTATTCCTATTCCATCATATTAATATATCAATACAGTAAAATTAAATTGATAGTGGATTAGTCCTTTTTCGTCTGTGGAATTGGGGCATCTGGGACATGTTTTCGGATCATTCTTCATAGCACCTTATTCCTATTCCATTATATAAATATATCAATACAGTATTATTAAATTGATAGTGGATTAGTCCTTTTTGGTCTGTGGCATTGGGGCATTTGGGACATGTTTTCAGATCATTCTTTAACAGCATATTATTCCTATTCCATTTTATTATATATATATATATACAGTATTGTTAAATTGATAGGGGATTAGTCCTTTTTAGTCTGTGGCATTGGGGCATCTGGGACAACTTTTTGCATAAGACTTATAGTGTATTATTCCTATTCCATTATAATAATGTATCAATACAGTATTAATAAATTGATAGGGGATTAGTCCTTTTTGTCTGTGGCATTGGGGCATTTGGGACATGTTTTTAGATTACTCTTATACAGCATATTATTCCTATTCCAGTTTTTTATATATATATACAGTATTATTAAATTGATGGTGGATTAGTCCTTTTTGGTCCGTTACATTGGGGCATCTGGGACAACTTTTGGCATGAGTCCTATATAGTGTATTATTCCTATTCCATCATATTAATATATCAATACAATATTGTTTAATTGATAATGGATTAGTCCTTTTTTTGTCTGTGGCATTGGGGCATCTGGGACATATTTTCGGATCACTCTTAAATATCACATTATTCCTATTCCATTATATTAATATATCAGTACAGTATTTTTAAATTGATAGTGGATTAGTCCTTTTTGGTCTGTGGCATTGGGGCATCTTGGACAACTTTTGGCATGAGTCTTATATAGTGTATTATTCCTATTCCATCATATTAATATATCAATACAGTATTATTTAATTGATAGTGGATTAGTCCTTTTTTGTCTGTGGCATTGGGGCATCTGGGACAACTTTTGGCATGTGTGTTATATAGTGTATTATTCCTATTCCATCATATTAATATATCAATACAGTATTATTAAATTGAGAGTGAATTAGTCCTTTTTGGTCTGTGGCATTGGGGCATTTGGGACATGTTTTCAGATCATTCTTATACAGCATATTATTCCTATTCCATTTCATTATATATAAATACTGTATTATTAAATTGATGGTGGATTAGTCCTTTTTGGACTGTAGCATTGGGGCATTTGGGACATGTTTTTGGATCATTTTTATATATTAACACATTATTCCTATTCCATTATATTAATATATCAGTACAGTATTATTAAATTGATAGTGGATTAGTCCTTTTTCATCTGTGGCATTGGGGCATCTGGGACAACTTTTGGCATGAGTCTTATATAGTGTATTATTCCTATTCCATAATGTTAATATATCATTACAGTATTATTTAAATGATAGTGGATTAGTCCTTTTTCGTCTGTGGCATTGGGGCATCTGGGACAACTTTTGTCATGAGTCTTATATAGTGTATTATTCCTATTCCATCATATTAATATATCAACACAGTATTATTTAATTGATAGTGGATTAGTCCTTTTTCGTCTGTGGCATTGGGGCATCTGGGACAACTTTTGGCATGAGTCTTATATAGTATATTATTCCTATTCCATCATGTTAATATATCAATATAGTATTATTTAATTGATAGTGGATTAGTCCTTTTTCGTCTGTGGCATTGGGGCATCTGGGACAACTTTTGGCATGAGTCTTATATAGTGTATTATTCCTATTCCATCATATTAATATATCAATACAGTAAAATTAAATTGATAGTGGATTAGTCCTTTTTCGTCTGTGGAATTGGGGCATCTGGGACATGTTTTCGGATCATTCTTCATAGCACCTTATTCCTATTCCATTATATAAATATATCAATACAGTATTATTAAATTGATAGTGGATTAGTCCTTTTTGGTCTGTGGCATTGGGGCATTTGGGACATGTTTTCAGATCATTCTTTAACAGCATATTATTCCTATTCCATTTGATTATATATATATATATACAGTATTGTTAAATTGATAGGGGATTAGTCCTTTTTAGTCTGTGGCATTGGGGCATCTGGGACAACTTTTTGCATAAGACTTATAGTGTATTATTCCTATTCCATTATAATAATGTATCAATACAGTATTAATAAATTGATAGGGGATTAGTCCTTTTTGTCTGTGGCATTGGGGCATTTGGGACATGTTTTTAGATTACTCTTATACAGCATATTATTCCTATTCCAGTTTTTTATATATATATACAGTATTATTAAATTGATGGTGGATTAGTCCTTTTTGGTCCGTTACATTGGGGCATCTGGGACAACTTTTGGCATGAGTCCTATATAGTGTATTATTCCTATTCCATCATATTAATATATCAATACAATATTGTTTAATTGATAATGGATTAGTCCTTTTTTTGTCTGTGGCATTGGGGCATCTGGGACATATTTTCGGATCACTCTTAAATATCACATTATTCCTATTCCATTATATTAATATATCAGTACAGTATTTTTAAATTGATAGTGGATTAGTCCTTTTTGGTCTGTGGCATTGGGGCATCTTGGACAACTTTTGGCATGAGTCTTATATAGTGTATTATTCCTATTCCATCATATTAATATATCAATACAGTATTATTTAATTGATAGTGGATTAGTCCTTTTTTGTCTGTGGCATTGGGGCATCTGGGACAACTTTTGGCATGTGTGTTATATAGTGTATTATTCCTATTCCATCATATTAATATATCAATACAGTATTATTAAATTGAGAGTGAATTAGTCCTTTTTGGTCTGTGGCATTGGGGCATTTGGGACATGTTTTCAGATCATTCTTATACAGCATATTATTCCTATTCCATTTCATTATATATAAATACTGTATTATTAAATTGATGGTGGATTAGTCCTTTTTGGACTGTAGCATTGGGGCATCTGGGACAATTTTTCGCATGAGTCTTATATACAGTTTTATTCTATTCAATATTATTAATATATCAGTACAGTATTAAATTGATAGTAGATTAATCATTTTTAGACTGTGGCATTGGGGCAACTGGGATCACTCTTATATAGCACCTTATTCCTATTCCATTATATAAATATATCAATACAGTATTATCAAATTGATAGTGGATTAGTTTAAGGTTGGTGACTGCGTACGGACTATTCTAAGGTTCTTGTTTGAAATCGCTGACTTTGTTTTGGTACCAAGGGATTGCCCCGAGGGGGCGGCACGCCCCCGAGGGGCAATCCCGAGGTACCAAAACAAAGTCAGCGATTTCAAACAAGAACCTTAGAATAGTCCGTACAAAGTCACCAATCTTATTCATAACTGTCATTTAATGTTGATTAGCATCCAAATTGTAATATTAAGTTATTCTAAACATGCTAAAGGTTAATATTTTGACTTTGGAGTTCGTATTTTTGTGTCATTTCCCCCTGAGGTAGATAAACACCACCCCATTGAATAATGGAGCAATCTAGGGCAATCTAAGGGATTCCCCACTACGTCATTGTTTTTCTCTGGAATGTTTTTCTTTGACCAATAGCGGAGAAGCTGTTATAAAAAACGATTATGAGATAGACCAATCACAGTTCGGCAAATAATATGCATGTTCAGGGCCACAAATTAATTTAGTTTTTGATTTGCAAACAAGCACGGAAAATAAATAAACAACATGCAACAGAAGTTTCTTCATTCCCGATCCTGTAAAGAATTCAGAAGCAGGAAAGATCAATTTTGCCGATTGGAAATAATACCCTGGACGAATATTTCGTCTCAGATCTACCGTACGAATAAGTTTTTGAAGCTATTTTTGTAAGCTTATTCATCATTGAAAAAGTCAATGCAAATGATCATGATCGGGATCATGATGTCTCATCATAATCATGGATCCATGGATCAAAGTCGAATCACGTCAACAACCTTCTTTGTTTATGGTCAATTGATGGGGAAATATAATCAAAATCGCAGCTAAATCGTGTTGTACGATTCCATTCTTTGTCTGCTTGTTTAGAGACGACGTTATTCGGTGAGTAATGATTGATGGCCTAGCCTACATCGTGAGTCTTTTTGACAAACAAAAGTATGTTGATTGTTGTCTTGCCTTAATTATTATTATAGTTGCAGTGTCAGGTGTTTGTCAAGCTTTGACAAAAATTAAATGGGTTGTCATGTGTCGTAGACGGGATGGCTATCATAGGCCTAGCTAGGAGTAGGCTCGTACGTAGGCCTAGTTAATTTTGCCTAACATTTTTTAATCTTGTCAATTTCGGTTTTACAACAAAAATGGATGACGCCTGACTTCGATTTTGAATACGTTTCTTGAATTGAAACATTTATAAAGTCACCTTTGATGAGACAGATTCCTGTTCTGTACTAGGCTGTTTATCATGGGATTTATTTTGCGTCCCCAGTCAAATTTTATACTAGTTTGTTAGCCCTGTAATCAGATTTATTTCACTGATGCTTGATACGGCCGTGCTTGCCGGTGAGACTGAGACAGACACGCAACGTCAGAGCGATGTTTAGCTAATACAATCGCTATGACATACATTGTACGTCCTTGCTCGTCACTTGTGTCATTTGGGGGTCCATGATGAAGCTAACAAAATTTCACCGAGTCTGCGCTCGCTGCTGATGAGGTACGTCCAGTTACCAGTCAGTATCTCTGTAGGGCAGGCTAGCCGCCGCGCTGGTGGTACAAACACACGCCAGCTATTCAAATCATGCAGACCAAATTTGCCGTTCATCATTGACATTTTACAACGATATAAAAATGGTGTTTTGTTGTGTTTTCAATGTAGTATTTGTATTGTTGAAAGTACAGCCGCGAGTAGTTGTGTCGCGTGTATCCATGTTCAGGGCCCCACTCGCAAACATCTGCCTCTTGTTACCATGCACAACGTCACACAAAACGCCACGCCCCCAGGTCATTGATGCGCGTACAAGTACATTTTGGAGGTCTTGGCAATATATCAATAACCTGCGCTGTGCGTCCGCGTTTCCATGTAACGATCAATTTGAGTGGAAGCGCGGTGGTACGCACATTTTCAAAAGTTATGAATCCTTTTTGGTCTGTTGCATTAGGGCATTTGGGACATGTTTTTAGATCATTCTTATACAGCATATTATTCCTATTCCATTTTATTAGTGGATAAGTCCTTTTTGGTCTGTGGCATTGGGGCATCTGGGACAACTTTTGGCATGAGTCTTATATAGTGTATTATTCCTATTCCATTATATTAATATATCAATACAGTATTATTAAATTGATAGTGGATTAGTCCTTTTTCGTCTGTGGCATTGGGGCATCTGGGACAGCTTTTGGCACGAGTCTTATATAGTGTATTATTCCTATTCCAACATAATTTAATATCAATACAGTATTATATAATTGATAGTGGATTAGTCCTTTTTCGTCTGTGGCATTGAGGCATCTGGGACAACTTTTAGCATGAGTCTTATATAGTATATTATTCCTATTCCATCATATTAATATATCAATACAGTATTATTTAATTGATAGTGGATTAGTTCTTTTTGGTCTGTGGCATTGGGGCATCTGGGACAACTTTTTGCATAAGTCTTATAGTGTATTATTCCTATTCCATTATAATAATATATCAATACAGTATTATTAAATTGATAGTGGATTAGTCCTTTTTGGTCTGTGGCATTAGGGCATTTGGGACATGTTTTCAGATCATTCTTATACAGCATATTATTCCTATTCCATTTCATTATATATCAATACAGTATTATTAAATTGATAGTGGATAAGTCCTTTTTGGTCTGTGGCATTGGGGCATCTGGGACAACTTTTGGCATGAGTCTTATATAGTGTATTATTCCTATTCCATCATGTTAATATATCAATATAGTATTATTTAATTGATAGTGGATTAGTCCTTTTTGGTCTGTGGCATTGGGGCATCTGGGAAAACTTTTGGCATGAGTCTTATATAGTGTATTATTCCTATTCCATCATATTAATATATCAATACAGTAAAATTAAATTGATAGTGGATTAGTCCTTTTTCGTCTGTGGCATTGGGGCATCTGGGACATGTTTTCGGATCATTCTTCATAGTACCTTATTCCTATTCCATTATATAAATATATCAATACAGTATTATTAAATTGATAGTGGATTAGTCCTTTTTGGTCTGTGGCATTTGGGACATCTGGGGCAGCTTTCGGATCACTGTTATATGGTGGATTATTCCTATTCCATTATATTAATATATCAATACAGTATTATTAAATTGATAGTGGATAAGTCCTTTTTGATCTGTGGCATTGGGGCATCTGGGACAACTTTTGGCATGAGTCTTATATAGTGTATTATTCCTATTCCATCATGTTAATATATCAATATAGTATTATTTAATTGATAGTGGATTAGTCCTTTTTAGTCTGTGGCATTGGGGCATCTGGGACAACTTTTGGCATGAGTCTTATATAGTGTATTATTCCTATTCCATCATATTAATATATCAATACAGTAAAATTAAATTGATAGTGGATTAGTCCTTTTTCGTCTGTGGCATTGGGGCATCTGGGACATGTTTTCGGATCATTCTTCATATCACCTTATTCCTATTCCATTATATAAATATATCAATACAGTAGTATTAAATTGATAGTGGATTAGTCCTTCTTGGTCTGTGGCATTTTGGGACATCTGGGGCAGCTTTCGGATCACTGTTATATGGTGGATTATTCCTATTCCATTATATTAATATATCAATACAGTATTATTCAATTAATATTGGATTAGTCCTTTTTGGTCTGGGGCATTTGGGACATCTGGGGCAGCTTTCGGATCACTGTTATATGGTGGATTATTCCTATTCCATTATATTAATATATCAATACAGTATTATTCAATTAATATTGGATTAGTCCTTTTTGGTCTGTGGCATTTGGGACATCTGGGGCAGCTTTCGGATCACTGTTATATAGTGGATTATTTCTATTCCATTATATTAATATATCAATACAGTATTATTCAATTAATATTGGATTAGTCCTTTTTGGTCTGTGGCATTTGGGACATCTGGGGCAGCTTTCGGATCACTGTTATATAGTGGATTATTCCTATTCCATTATATTAATATATCAATACAGTATTATTCAATTAATAGTGGATTAGTCCTTTTTGGTCTGTGGCATTTGGGACATCTGGGGCAGCTTTCGGATCACTGTTATATGGTGGATTATTCCTATTCCATTATATTAATATATCAATACAGTATTATTCAATTAATAGTGGATTAGTCCTTTTTGGTCTGTGGCATTTGGGACATCTGGGGCAGCTTTCGGATCACTGTTATATGGTGGATTATTCCTATTCCATTATATTAATATATCAATACAGTATTATTAAATTGATAATGGATTAGTCCTTTTTCGTCTGTGGCATTGGGGCATCTGGGACAGCTTTTGGCACGAGTCTTATATAGTGTATTATTCCTATTCCAACATATTTTAATATCAATACAGTATTATATAATTGATAGTTGATTAGTCCTTTTTCGTCTGTGGCATTGGGGCATCTGGGACAACTTTTAGCATGAGTCTTATATAGTATATTATTGCTATTCCATCATATTAATATATCAATACAGTATTATTTAATTGATAGTGGATTAGTTCTTTTTGGTCTGTGGCATGGGGCATCTGGGACAACTTTTGGCATGAGTCTTATATAGTGTATTATTCCTATTCCATCATATTAATATATCAATACAGTAAAATTAAATTGATAGTGGATTAGTCCTTTTTCGTCTGTGGCATTGGGGCATCTGGGACATGTTTTCGGATCATTTTTCATAGCACCTTATTCCTATTCCATTATATAAATATATCAATACAGTATTATTAAATTGATAGTGGATTAGTCCTTTTTGGTCTGTGGCATTTGGGACATCTGGGGCAGCTTTCGGATCACTGTTATATGGTGGATTATTCCTATTCCATTATATTAATATATCTATACAGTATTATTTAATTGATAGTGGATTAGTCCTTTTGGGGCATCTGGGACAACTTTAGGCATGAGTCTTATATAGTGTATTATTCCTATTCCAACATATTAATATATCATCACAGTTTTATATAATTGCTAGTGGATTAGTCCTTTTTTGTCTGTGGCATTGGGGCATCTGGGACAACTTTTGGCATGAGTCTTATATAGTGTGTTATTCCTATTCCATTATATTATTATATCAATATAGTATTATTTAATTGATAGTGAATTAGTCCTTTTTCGTCTGTGGCATTGGGGCATCTGGGACAACTTTTGGCATGAGTCTTATATAATGTATTATTCCTATTCCAACATATTAATATATCAATACAGTATTATATAATTGATAGTGGATTAGTCCTTTTTCGTCTGTGGCATTGGGGCATCTGGGACAGCTTTTGGCATGAGTCTTATATAGTGTATTATTCCTATTCCATTATATTAATATATCAATACAGTTTTAGTTAATTGAAAGTGGATTAGTCCTTTTTGGTCTGTGGCATTGGGGCATCTGGGACAACTTTTGGCATGAGTCTTATATAGTGTGTTATTCCTATTCCATTATATTATTATATCAATACAGTATTATTTAATTGATAGTGGATTAGTCATTTTTCGTCTGTGGCATTGGGGCATCTGGGACAACTTTTGGCATGAGTCTTATATAGTGTATTATTCCTATTCCAACATATTAATATATCAAAACAGTATTATATAATTGATAGTGGATTAGTCCTTTTTTGTCTGTGGCATTGGGGCATCTGGGACAACTTTTGGCTCGAGTCTTATATAATATATTATTCCTATTCCAACATATTAATATATCAATACAGTTTTATATAATTGATAGTGGATTAGTCCTTTTTCGTCTGTGGCATTGGGGCATCTGGGACAACTTTTGGCATGAGTCTTATTTAGTGTGTTATTCCTATTCCATTATATTATTATATCAATACAGTATTATTTAATTGATAGTGGATTAGTCCTTTTTCGTCTGTGGCATTGGGGCATCTGGGACAACTTTTAGCATGAGTCTTATATAGTGTATTATTCCTATTCCAACATATTAATATATCAATACAGTATTATATAATTGATAGTGGATTAGTCCTTTTTTGGCTGTGGCATTGGGGCATCTGAGACAACTTTTGGCATGAGTCTTATATACTGTATTATTCCTATTCCAACATATTAATATATCAATACAGTATTATATAATTGATAGTGGATTAGTCCTTTTTCGTCTGTGGCATTGGGGCATCTGGGACATGTTTTCGGATCATTCTTCATAGTACCTTATTCCTATTCCATTATATAAATATATCAATACAGTATTATTAAATTGATAGTGGATTAGTCCTTTTTGGTCTGTGGCATTTGGGACATCTGGGGCAGCTTTCGGATCACTGTTATATGGTGGATTATTCCTATTCCATTATATTAATATATCAATACAGTGTTATTAAATTGATAGTGGATAAGTCCTTTTTGATCTGTGGCATTGGGGCATCTGGGACAACTTTTGGCATGAGTCTTATATAGTGTATTATTCCTATTCCAACATATTAATATATCAATACAGTATTATATAATTGATAGTGGATTAGTCCTTTTTTGGCTGTGGCATTGGGGCATCTGAGACAACTTTTGGCATGAGTCTTATATACTGTATTATTCCTATTCCAACATATTAATATATCAATACAGTATTATATAATTGATAGTGGATTAGTCCTTTTTCGTCTGTGGCATTGGGGCATCTGGGACAACTGTTGGCATGAGTCTTATATAGTGTATTATTCCTATTCCAACATATTGATATATCAATACAGTATTATATAATTGATAGTGGATTAGTCCTTTTTCGTCTGTGGCATTGGGGCATCTGGGACAACTTTTGGCATGAGTCTTATATAGTGTATTATTCCTATTCCATTATATTAATATATCAGTACAGTATTATTTAATTGATAGTGGATTAGTCCTTTTTCGTCTGTGGCATTGGGGCATCTGGGACAACTTTTGGCATGAGTCTTATTTAGTGTGTTATTCCTATTCCATTATATTATTATATCAATACAGTATTATTTAATGATAGTGGATTAGTCCTTTTACGTCTGTGGCATTGGGGCATCTGGGACAACTTTTGGCATGAGTCTTATATAATGTATTATTCCTATTCCAACATATTAATATATCAATACAGTATTATATAATTGATAGTGGATTAGTCTTTTTTTGTCTGTGGCATTGGGGCATCTTGGACAACTTTTGGCATGAGTCTTATATAGTGTATTTTTCCTATTCCAACATATTAATATATCAATACAGTATTATATAATTGATAGTGGATTAGTCCTTTTTTGTCTGTGGCATTGGGGCATCTGGGACAACTTTTAGCATGAGTCTTATATAGTATATTATTCCTATTCCATCATATTAATATATCAATACAGTATTATTTAATTGATAGTGGATTAGTCCTTTTTCGTCTGTGGCATTGGGGCATCTGGGACAACTTTTGGCATGAGTCTTATATAGTATATTATTCCTATTCCATCATACTAATATATCAACACAGTATTATTTAATTGATAGTGGATTAGTCCTTTTTCGTCTGTGGCATTGGGGCATCTGGGACAACTTTTGGCATGAGTCTTATATAGTGTATTATTCCTATTCCATTATATTGATATATAAATACAGTTTTATTTAATTGATAGTGGATTAGTCCTTTTTGGTCTGTGGCATTGGGGCATCTGGGACAACTTTTTCCATCAGTCTTATATAGTGTGTTATTCCTATTCCATTATATTATTATATCAATACAGTATTATTTAATTAATAGTGGATTAGTCCTTTTTCGTCTGTGGCATTGGGGCATCTGGGACAACTTTTGGCATGAGTATTATATAGTGTATTATTCCTATTCCATTATATTAATATATCAATACAGTATTATTAAATTGATAGTGGATTAGTCCTTTTTCGTCTGTGGCATTGGGGCATCTGGGACAGCTTTTGGCATGAGTCTTATATAGTGTATTATTCCTATTCCAATATATTAATATATCAATACAGTATTATATATTTGATAGTGGATTAGTCCTTTTTCGTCTGTGGCATTGGGGCATCTGAGACAACTTTTGGCATGAGTCTTATTTAGTGTGTTATTCCTATTCCATTATATTATTATATCAATACAGTATTATTTAATTGATAGTGGATTAGTCCTTTTTCGTCTGTGGCATTGGGGCATCTGGGACAACTTTTGGCATGAGTCTTATATAGTGTATTATTCCTATTCCAACATATTAATATATCAATACAGTATTATATAATTGATAGTGGATTAGTCCTTTTTTGGCTGTGGCATTGGGGCATCTGAGACAACTTTTGGCATGAGTCTTATATACTGTATTATTCCTATTCCAACATATTAATATATCAATACAGTATTATATAATTGATAGTGGATTAGTCCTTTTTCGTCTGTGGCATTGGGGCATCTGGGACAACTTTTGGCCTGAGTCTTATATAGTGTATTATTCCTATTCCAACATATTGATATATCAATACAGTATTATATAATTGATAGTGGATTAGTCCTTTTTCGTCTGTGGCATTGGGGCATCTGGGACAACTTTTGGCATGAGTCTTATATAGTGTATTATTCCTATTCCATTATATTAATATATCAATACAGTATTATTTAATTGATAGTGGATTAGTCCTTTTTCGTCTGTGGCATTGGGGCATCTGGGACAACTTTTGGCATGAGTCTTATTTAGTGTGTTATTCCTATTCCATTATATTATTATATCAATACAGTATTATTTAATTGATAGTGTATTAGTCCTTTTTCGTCTGTGGCATTGGGGCATCTGGGACAACTTTTGGCATGAGTCTTATATAGTGTATTATTCCTATTCCAACATATTTTAATATCAATACAGTATTATATAATTAATAGTGGATTAGTCCTTTTTCGTCTGTGGCATTGGGGCATCTGGGACAACTTTTAGCATGAGTCTTATATAGTATATTATTCCTATTCCATCATATTAATATATCAATACAGTATTATTTAATTGATAGTGGATTAGTCCTTTTTCGTCTGTGGCATTGGGGCATCTGGGACAACTTTTGGCATGAGTCTTATATAGTGTATTATTCCTATTCCATTATATTGATATATAAATACAGTTTTATTTAATTGATAGTGGATTAGTCCTTTTTGGTCTGTGGCATTGGGGCATCTGGGACAACTTTTTGCATCAGTCTTATATAGTGTGTTATTCCTATTCCATTATATTATTATATCAATACAGTATTATTTAATTGATAGTGGATTAGTCCTTTTTAGTCTGTGGCATTGGGGCATCTGGGACAACTTTTGGCATGAGTCTTATATAGTGTATTATTCCTATTCCATTATATTAATATATCAATACAGTATTATTAAATTGATAGTGGATTAGTCCTTTTTCGTCTGTGGCATTGGGGCATCTGGGACAGCTTTTGGCATGAGTCTTATATAGTGTATTATTCCTATTCCAACATATTAATATATCAATACAGTATTATATAATTGATAGTGGATTAGTCCTTTTTCGTCTGTGGCATTGGGGCATCTGGGACAACTTTTGGCATGAGTCTTATTTAGTGTGTTATTCCTATTCCATTATATTATTATATCAATACAGTATTATTTAATTGATAGTGGATTAGTCCTTTTTCGTCTGTGGCATTGGGGCATCTGGGACAACTTTTGGCATGAGTCTTATATAGTGTATTATTCCTATTCCAACATATTAATATATCAATACAGTATTATATAATTGATAGTGGATTAGTCCTTTTTTGGCTGTGGCATTGGGGCATCTGAGACAACTTTTGGCATGAGTCTTATATAGTGTATTATTCCTATTCCTACATATTGATATATCAATACAGTATTATATAATTGATAGTGGATTAGTCCTTTTTCGTCTGTGGCATTGGGGCATCTGGGACAACTTTTGGCATGAGTCTTATATAGTGTATTATTCCTATTCCATTATATTAATATATCAGTACAGTATTATTTAATTGATAGTGGATTAGTCCTTTTTCGTCTGTGGCATTGGGGCATCTGGGACAACTTTTGGCATGAGTCTTATTTAGTGTGTTATTCCTATTCCATTATATTATTATATCAATACAGTATTATTTAATTGATAGTGGATTAGTCCTTTTTCGTCTGTGGCATTGGGGCATCTGGGACAACTTTTGGCATGAGTCTTATATAATGTATTATTCCTATTCCAACATATTAATATATCAATACAGTATTATATAATTGATAGTGGATTAGTCTTTTTTTGTCTGTGGCATTGGGGCATCTGGGACAACTTTTGGCATGAGTCTTATATAGTGTATTATTCCTATTCCAACATATTAATATATCAATACAGTATTATTTAATTGATAGTGGATTAGTCCTTTTTGGTCTGTGGCATTGGGGCATCTGGGACAACTGTTAGCATGAGTCTTATATAGTATATTGTTCCTATTCCATCATATTAATATATCAATACAGTATTATTTAATTGATAGTGGATTAGTCCTTTTTGGTCTGTGGCATTGGGGCATCTGGGACAACTGTTAGCATGAGTCTTATATAGTATATTGTTCCTATTCCATCATATTAATATATCAATACAGTATTATTTAATTGATAGTGGATTAGTCCTTTTTTGTCTGTGGCATTGGGGCATCTGGGACAACTTTTGGCATGAGTCTTATATAATGTATTATTCCTATTCCAACATATTAATATATCAATACAGTATTATATAATTGATAGTGGATTAGTCCTTTTTTGTCTGTGGCATTGGGGCATCTGGGACAACTTTTAGCATGAGTCTTATATAGTATATTATTCCTATTCCATCATATTAATATATCAATACAGTATTATTTAATTGATAGTGGATTAGTCCTTTTTGGTCTGTGGCATTGGGGCATCTGGGACAACTGTTAGCATGAGTCTTATATAGTATATTGTTCCTATTCCATCATATTAATATATCAATACAGTATTATTTAATTGATAGTGGATTAGTCCTTTTTCGTCTGTGGCATTGGGGCATCTGGGACAACTTTTGGCATGAGTCTTATATAGTATATTATTCCTATTCCATCATACTAATATATCAACACAGTATTATTTAATTGATAGTGGATTAGTCCTTTTTCGTCTGTGGCATTGGGGCATCTGGGACAACTTTTGGCATGAGTCTTATATAGTGTATTATTCCTATTCCATTATATTGATATATAAATACAGTTTTATTTAATTGATAGTGGATTAGTCCTTTTTGGTCTGTGGCATTGGGGCATCTGGGACAACTTTTTGCATCAGTCTTATATAGTGTGTTATTCCTATTCCATTATATTATTATATCAATACAGTATTATTTAATTGATAGTGGATTAGTCCTTTTTCGTCTGTGGCATTGGGGCATCTGGGACAACTTTTGGCATGAGTATTATATAGTGTATTATTCCTATTCCATTATATTAATATATCAATACAGTATTATTAAATTGATAGTGGATTAGTCCTTTTTCGTCTGTGGCATTGGGGCATCTGGGACAGCTTTTGGCATGAGTCTTATATAGTGTATTATTCCTATTCCAACATATTAATATATCAATACAGTATTATATATTTGATAGTGGATTAGTCCTTTTTCGTCTGTGGCATTGGGGCATCTGGGACAACTTTTGGCATGAGTCTTATTTAGTGTGTTATTCCTATTCCATTATATTATTATATCAATACAGTATTATTTAATTGATAGTGGATTAGTCCTTTTTCGTCTGTGGCATTGGGGCATCTGGGACAACTTTTGGCATGAGTCTTATATAGTGTATTATTCCTATTCCAACATATTAATATATCAATACAGTATTATATAATTGATAGTGGATTAGTCCTTTTTTGGCTGTGGCATTGGGGCATCTGAGACAACTTTTGGCATGAGTCTTATATACTGTATTATTCCTATTCCAACATATTAATATATCAATACAGTATTATATAATTGATAGTGGATTAGTCCTTTTTCGTCTGTGGCATTGGGGCATCTGGGACAACTTTTGGCATGAGTCTTATATAGTGTATTATTCCTATTCCAACATATTGATATATCAATACAGTATTATATAATTGATAGTGGATTAGTCCTTTTTCGTCTGTGGCATTGGGGCATCTGGGACAACTTTTGGCATGAGTCTTATATAGTGTATTATTCCTATTCCATTATATTAATATATCAATACAGTATTATTTAATTGATAGTGGATTAGTCCTTTTTCGTCTGTGGCATTGGGGCATCTGGGACAACTTTTGGCATGAGTCTTATTTAGTGTGTTATTCCTATTCCATTATATTATTATATCAATACAGTATTATTTAATTGATAGTGGATTAGTCCTTTTTCGTCTGTGGCATTGGGGCATCTGGGACAACTTTTGGCATGAGTCTTATATAGTGTATTATTCCTATTCCAACATATTAATATATCAATACAGTATTATATAATTGATAGTGGATTAGTCCTTTTTTGTCTGTGGCATTGGGGCATCTGGGACAACTTTTGGCACGAGTCTTATATAGTGTATTATTCCTATTCCAACATATTTTAATATCAATACAGTATTATATAATTGATAGTGGATTAGTCCTTTTTCGTCTGTGGCATTGGGGCATCTGGGACAACTTATAGCATGAATCTTATATAGTATATTATTCCTATTCCATCATATTAATATATCAATACAGTATTATTTAATTGATAGTGGATTAGTCCTTTTTCGTCTGTGGCATTGGGGCATCTGGGACAAATTTTGGCATGAGTCTTATATAGTGTATTATTCCTATTCCATTATATTGATATATAAATACAGTTTTATTTAATTGATAGTGGATTAGTCCTTTTTGGTCTGTGGCATTGGGGCATCTGGGACAACTTTTTGCATCAGTCTTATATAGTGTGTTATTCCTATTCCATTATATTATTATATCAATACAGTATTATTTAATTGATAGTGGATTAGTCCTTTTTCGTCTGTGGCATTGGGGCATCGGGGACAACTTTTGGCATGAGTCTTATATAGTGTATTATTCCTATTCCATTATATTAATATATCAATACAGTATTATTAAATTGATAGTGGATTAGTCCTTTTTCGTCTGTGGTATTTGGGGCATCTGGGACAGCTTTTGGCATGAGTCTTATATAGTGTATTATTCCTATTCCATCATATTAATATATCAATACAGTATTATTTAATTGATAGTGGATTAGTCCTTTTTCGTCTGTGGCATTGGGGCATCTGGGACAACTTTTGGCATGAGTCTTATTTAGTGTGTTATTCCTATTCCATTATATTATTATATCAATACAGTATTATTTAATTGATAGTGGATTAGTCCTTTTTCGTCTGTGGCATTGGGGCATCTGGGACAACTTTTGGCATGAGTCTTATATAGTGTATTATTCCTATTCCAACATATTAATATATCAATACAGTATTATATAATTGATAGTGGATTAGTCCTTTTTTGGCTGTGGCATTGGTGCATCTGAGACAACTTTTGGCATGAGTCTTATATACTGTATTATTCCTATTCCAACATATTAATATATCAATACAGTATTATATAATTGATAGTGGATTAGTCCTTTTTCGTCTGTGGCATTGGGGCATCTGGGACAACTTTTGGCATGAGTCTTATATAGTGTATTATTCCTATTCCAACATTTCAATATATCAATACAGTATTATATAATTGATAGTGGATTAGTCCTTTTTCGTCTGTGGCATTGGGGCATCTGGGACAACTTTTGGCATGAGTCTTATATAGTGTATTATTCCTATTCCATCATATTAATATATCAATACAGTATTATTTAATTGATTTTGGATTAGTCCTTTTTCGTCTGTGGCATTGGGGCATCTGGGACAACTTTTGGCATGAGTCTTATATAGTATATTATTCCTATTCCATCATATTAATATATCAATACAGTATTATTTAATTGATAGTGGATTAGTCCTTTTTCGTCTGTGAATTTATACTCCCCCCCCCCTTCTCCGTACTGCAAGGGGTCCAAAAGCTCTAAAATGTCACTAAAGATACATCTCCGGTTCTAGTAATACTCGCGTGGAATTGATCTCTACCAAATATTTAAGGTTGAATTAAGTTCCGTATACTCCCCCCCCCCCCTTCTCCGTACGGCATGGGGTCCAAAAGCTCTAAATATCACTAAAGATACATCTCCGGTTCTAGTAATACACGCGTGGAATTGATCTCAACCAAATATTTAAGGTTGAATTGTATACTCCCCCCTTCTCCGTATGGCAAGGGGTCCAAAAGCTCTAAAATGTCACTAAAGATACATCTCCGGTTCTAGTAATACTCGCGTGGAATTGATCTCTACCAAATATTTAAGGTTTAATTAAGTTCTGTATACTCCCCCCCCCCCCCCCCCCCCCCCTTCTCCGTACGGCACGGGGTCCAAAAGCTCTAAAATGTCACTAAAGATACATCTTCATTTCTAGTAATACACGCGTGGATTTGATCTCTACCAAATATTTAAGGTTGAATTAAGTTCTGTATACTCCCCCCCCCCCCCCCTTCTCCGTACGGCATGGGGTCCAAAATCTCTAAAATATCACTAAAGATACATCTCCGGTTCTAGTAATACACGCGTGGAATTTATCTCTACCAAATATTTAAGGTTGAATTAAGTTCTGTATACTATCCTTCCACGTACGGCACGGGGTCCAAAAGCTCTAAAATGTCACTAAAGATACATCTCCGGTTCTAGTAATGCACGCGTGGAATTGATCTCTACCAAATATTTAAGGTTGAATTGTATACTCCCCCCCCCCCCTTCTCCGTACGGCAAGGGGTCCAAAAGCTCTAAAATGTCACTAAAGATACAACTCCAGTTCTAGTAATACACGCGTGGAATTGATCTCTACCAAATATTTAAGGTTGAATTGTATACTCCCCCCCCCCCCTTCTCCGTACTGCAAGGGGTCCAAAAGCTCTAAAATGTCACTAATGATACATCTCCGGTTCTAGTAATACACGCGTGGAATTGATCTCTACCAAATATTTAAGGTTGAATTAAGTTCTGTATACTCCCCCCGCCCCTTCTCCGTACGGCACGGGGTCCAAAAGCTCTAAAATGTCACTAAAGATACATCTCCCGGTTGTAGTAATACACGCGTGGAATTGATCTCTACCAACTATTTAAGGTTGAATTTATACTCCCCCCCCCCCCCCCCCCCCTTCTCCGTACGGCAAGGGGTCCAAAAGCTCTAAAATGTCACTAAAGATACATCTCCGGTTCTAGTAATACTCGCGTGGAATTGATATCTACCAAATATTTAAGGTTGAATTAAGTTCTGTATACTCCCCCCCCCCCCCCCCCCCCTCCCCGCACGGCACGGGATCCAAAAGCACTAAAATGTCACTAATGATACATCTCCGGTTCTAGTAATACACGCGTGGAATTGATCTCTACCAAATATTTAAGGTTGAATTAAGTTCTGTATACTCCCCCCGCCCCTTCTCCGTACGGCACGGGGTCCAAAAGCTCTAAAATGTCACTAAAGATACATCGTCCGGTTGTAGTAATACACGCGTGGAATTGATCTCTACCAACTATTTAAGGTTGAATTTATACTCCCCCCCCCCCCCTCCCCCTTCTCCGTACGGCAAGGGGTCCAAAAGCTCTAAAATGTCACTAAAGATACATCTCCGGTTCTAGTAATACTCGCGTGGAATTGATCTCTACCAAATAGTTAAGGGTGAATTTAGTTCTGTATACTCCCCCCCCCCCCCCCCCCCTTCTCCGTACGGCATGAGGTCCAAAAGCTCTAAAATATCACTAAAGATACATCGTCCGGTTGTAGTAATACACGCGTGGAATTGATCTCTACCAACTATTTAAGGTTGAATTTATACTCCCCCCCCCCCCCCCCCCCCCCCTTCTCCGTACGGCAAGGGGTCCAAAATCTCTAAAATATCACTAAAGATACACCTCCGGTTCTAGTAATACATTCGTGGAATTGATCTCTACCAAATATTTAAGGTTGAATTAAGTTCTGTATACTCCCCCCCCCCCCCCCTCCCCGCACGGCACGGGATCCAAAAGCACTAAAATGTCACTAATGATACATCTCCGGTTCTAGTAGTACACGCGTGGAATTGATCTCTACCAAATATTTAAGGTTGAATTAAGTTCTGTATACTCCCCCCGCCCCTTCTCCGTACGGCACGGGGTCCAAAAGCTCTAAAATGTCACTAAAGATACATCGTCCGGTTGTAGTAATAGGCCTACACGCGTGGAATTGATCTCTACCAACTATTTAAGGTTGAATTTATACTCCCCCCCCCCCCCCCCCTTCTCCGTACGGCAAGGGGTCCAAAAGCTCTAAAATGTCACTAAAGATACATCTCCGGTTCTAGTAATACTCGCGTGGAATTGATCTCTACCAAATAGTTAAGGTTGAATTAAGTTCTGTATACTCCCCCCCCCCCCCCCCTTCTCCGTACGGCATGGGGTCCAAAAGCTCTAAAATATCACTAAAGATACATCTCCGGTTCTAGTAATACACGCGTGGAATTGATCTCAACCAAATATTTAAGGTTGAATTGTATACTCCCCCCTTCTCCGTATGGCAAGGGGTCCAAAAGCTCTAAAATGTCACTAAAGATACATCTCCGGTTCTAGTAATACTCGTGTGGAATTGATCTCTACCAAATATTTAAGGTTGAATTAAGTTCTGTATACCCCCCCCCCCCCCCCCCCCCCTTCTCCGTACGGCATGGGGTCCAAAAGCTCTAAAATGTTACTAAAGATACATCTCCGGTTCTAGTAATACTCGCGTGGAATTGATCTCTACCAAATATTTAAGGTTGAATTAAGTTCTGTATACTCCCCCCCCCCCCCCTTCTCCGTACGGCACGGGGTCCAAAAGCTCTAAAATGTCACTAAAGATACATCTCCATTTCTAGTAATACACGCGTGGAATTGATCTCTACCAAATATTTACGGTTGAATTAAGTTCTGTATACTCCCCCCCCCCCTTCTCCGTACGGCATGGGGTCCAAAATCTCTAAAATATCACTAAAGATACATCTCCGGTTCTAGTAATACACGCGTGGAATTTATCTCTACCAAATATTTAAGGTTGAATTAAGTTCTGTATACTATCCTTCCACGTACGGCACGGGGTCCAAAAGCTCTAAAATGTCACTAAAGATACATCTCCGGTTCTAGTAATGCACGCGTGGAATTGATCTCTACCAAATATTTACGGTTGAATTTATACTCCCCCCCCCCCCCTTCTCCGTACGGCAAGGGGTCCAAAATCTCTAAAATATCACTAAAGATACACCTCCGGTTCTAGTAATACATTCGTGGAATTGATCTCTACCAAATATTTAAGGTTGAATTAAGTTCTGTATACTCCCCCCCCCCCCCCCTCCCCGCACGGCACGGGATCCAAAAGCACTAAAATGTCACTAATGATACATCTCCGGTTCTAGTAATACACGCGTGGAATTGATCTCTACCAAATATTTAAGGTTGAATTAAGTTCTGTATACTCCCCCCGCCCCTTCTCCGTACGGCACGGGGTCCAAAAGCTCTAAAATGTCACTAAAGATACATCGTCCGGTTGTAGTAATACACGCGTGGAATTGATCTCTACCAACTATTTAAGGTTGAATTTATACTCCCCCCCCCCTTCTCCGTACGGCAAGGGGTCCAAAAGCTCTAAAATGTCACTAAAGATACATCTCCGGTTCTAGTAATACTCGCGTGGAATTGATCTCTACCAAATAGTTAAGGTTGAATTAAGTTCTGTATACTCCCCCCCCCCCCCCCCCCACCCCCTTCTCCGTACGGCATGGGGTCCAAAAGCTCTAAAATATCACTAAAGATATATCTCCGGTTCTAGTAATACACGCGTGGAATTGATCTCAACCAAATATTTAAGGTTGAATTGTATACTCCCCCCTTCTCCGTATGGCAAGGGGTCCAAAAGCTCTAAAATGTCACTAAAGATACATCTCCGGTTCTAGTAATACTCGTGTGGAATTGATCTCTACCAAATATTTAAGGTTGAATTAAGTTCTGTATACCCCCCCCCCCCCCTTCTCCGTACGGCATGGGGTCCAAAAGCTCTAAAATGTCACTAAAGATACATTTTCGGTTCTAGTAATACTCGCGTGGAATTGATCTCTACCAAATATTTAAGGTTGAATTAAGTTCTGTATACTCCCCCCCCCCCCCCCCCCCCCCCTTCTCCGTACGGCACGGGGTCCAAAAGCTCTAAAATGTCACTAAAGATACATCTCCATTTCTAGTAATACACGCGTGGAATTGATCTCTACCAAATATTTAAGGTTGAATTAAGTTCTGTATACTCCCCCCCCCCCCCCCCCCCCCCTTCTCCGTACGGCATGGGGTCCAAAATCTCTAAAATATCACTAAAGATACATCTCCGGTTCTAGTAATACACGCGTGGAATTTATCTCTACCAAATATTTAAGGTTGAATTAAGTTCTGTATACTATCCTTCCACGTACGGCACGGGGTCCAAAAGCTCTAAAATGTCACTACCAAATAGTTACACTACCTTGATCTCTACCAAATAGTTAAGGTTGAATTAAGTTCTGTATACTCCCCCCCCCCCCCCCCCCCCCACCCCCTTCTCCGTACGGCATGGGGTCCAAAAGCTCTAAAATATCACTAAAGATACATCTCCGGTTCTAGTAATGCACGCGTGGAATTGATCTCTACCAAATATTTAAGGTTGAATTTATACTCCCCTCCCCCCCCCCCCCCCTTCTCCGTACGGCAAGGGGTCCAAAATCTCTAAAATATCACTAAAGATACACCTCCGGTTCTAGTAATACATTCGTGGAATTGATCTCTACCAAATATTTAAGGTTGAATTAAGTTCTGTATACTCCCCCCCCCCCCCCCCCCCTCCCCGCACGGCACGGGATCCAAAAGCACTAAAATGTCACTAATGATACATCTCCGGTTCTAGTAATACACGCGTGGAATTGATCTCGACCAAAAATTTAAGGTTGAATTAAGTTCTGTATACTCCCCCCGCCCCTTCTCCGTACGGCACGGGGTCCAAAAGCTCTAAAATGTCACTAAAGATACATCGTCCGGTTGTAGTAATACACGCGTGGAATTGATCTCTACCAACTATTTAAGGTTGAATTTATACTCCCCCCCCCCCCCCCCCTTCTCCGTACGGCAAGGGGTTCAAAAGCTCTAAAATGTCACTAAAGATACATCTCCATTTCTAGTAATACACGCGTGGAATTGATCTCTACCAAATATTTAAGGTTGAATTAAGTTCTGTATACTCCCCCCCCCCCCCCTTCTCCGTACGGCATGGGGTCCAAAATCTCTAAAATATCACTAAAGATACATCTCCGGTTCTAGTAATACACGCGTGGAATTTATCTCTACCAAATATTTAAGGTTGAATTAAGTTCTGTATACTATCCTTCCATGTACGGCACGGGGTCCAAAAGCTCTAAAATGTCACTAAAGATACATCTCCGGTTCTAGTAATGCACGCGTGGAATTGATCTCTACCAAATATTTAAGGTTGAATTGTATACTCCCCCCCCCCCCCCCCCCTTCTCCGTACGGCAAGGGGTCCAAAAGCTCTAAAATGTCGCTAAAGATACACCTCCGGTTCTAGTAATACATTCGTGGAATTGATCTCTACCAAATATTTAAGGTTGAATTAAGTTCTGTATACTCCCCCCCCCCCCCCCTCCCCGCACGGCACGGGATCCAAAAGCACTAAAATGTCACTAATGATACATCTCCGGTTCTAGTAATACACGCGTGGAATTGATCTCTACCAAATATTTAAGGTTGAATTAAGTTCTGTATGCTCCCCCCGCCCCTTCTCCGTACGGCACGGGGTCCAAAAGCTCTAAAATGTCACTAAAGATACATCGTCCGGTTGTAGTAATACACGCGTGGAATTGATCTCGTCAAATTAATTTAAGGTTGAATTTATACTCCCCCCACCTTCTCCGTACGGCAAGGGGTCCAAAAGCTCTAAAATGTCACTAAAGATACATCTCCGGTTCTAGTAATACTCGCGTGGAATTGATCTCTACCAAATATTCTCCGTACGGCATGGGGTCCAAAAGCTCTAAAATATCACTAAAGATACATCGTCCGGTTGTAGTAATACACGCGTGGAATTGATCTCTACCAACTATTTAAGGTTGAATTTATACTCCCCCCCCCCCCCCTTCTCCGTACGGCAAGGGGTCCAAAAGCTCTAAAATGTCGCTAAAGATACACCTCCGGTTCTAGTAATACATTCGTGGAATTGATCTCTACCAAATATTTAAGGTTGAATTAAGTTCTGTATACTCCCCCCCCCCCCCTCCCCGCACGGCACGGGATCCAAAAGCACTAAAATGTCACTAATGATACATCTCCGGTTCTAGTAATACACGCGTGGAATTGATCTCTACCAAATATTTAAGGTTGAATTAAGTTCTGTATGCTCCCCCCGCCCCTTCTCCGTACGGCACGGGGTCCAAAAGCTCTAAAATGTCACTAAAGATACATCGTCCGGTTGTAGTAATACACGCGTGGAATTGATCTCTACCAAATATTTAAGGTTGAATTAAGTTCTGTATACTCCCCCCCCCCCCTTCTCCGTACGGCATGGGGTCCAAAATCTCTAAAATATCACTAAAGATACATCTCCGGTTCTAGTAATACACGCGTGGAATTTATCTCTACCAAATATTTAAGGTTGAATTAAGTTCTGTATACTATCCTTCCATGTACGGCACGGGGTCCAAAAGCTCTAAAATGTCACTAAAGATACATCTCCGGTTCTAGTAATGCACGCGTGGAATTGATCTCTACCAAATATTTAAGGTTGAATTGTATACTCCCCCCCCCCCCCCCCCCCCTTCTCCGTACGGCAAGGGGTCCAAAAGCTCTAAAATGTCGCTAAAGATACACCTCCGGTTCTAGTAATACATTCGTGGAATTGATCTCTACCAAATATTTAAGGTTGAATTAAGTTCTGTATACTCCCCCCCCCCCCCCCCCTCCCCGCACGGCACGGGATCCAAAAGCACTAAAATGTCACTAATGATACATCTCCGGTTCTAGTAATACACGCGTGGAATTGATCTCTACCAAATATTTAAGGTTGAATTAAGTTCTGTATGCTCCCCCCGCCCCTTCTCCGTACGGCACGGGGTCCAAAAGCTCTAAAATGTCACTAAAGATACATCGTCCGGTTGTAGTAATACACGCGTGGAATTGATCTCGTCAAATTAATTTAAGGTTGAATTTATACTCCCCCCACCTTCTCCGTACGGCAAGGGGTCCAAAAGCTCTAAAATGTCACTAAAGATACATCTCCGGTTCTAGTAATACTCGCGTGGAATTGATCTCTACCAAATATTCTCCGTACGGCATGGGGTCCAAAAGCTCTAAAATATCACTAAAGATACATCGTCCGGTTGTAGTAATACACGCGTGGAATTGATCTCTACCAACTATTTAAGGTTGAATTTATACTCCCCCCCCCCCCCCTTCTCCGTACGGCAAGGGGTCCAAAAGCTCTAAAATGTCGCTAAAGATACACCTCCGGTTCTAGTAATACATTCGTGGAATTGATCTCTACCAAATATTTAAGGTTGAATTAAGTTCTGTATACTCCCCCCCCCCCCCCCCCCCCTCCCCGCACGGCACGGGATCCAAAAGCACTAAAATGTCACTAATGATACATCTCCGGTTCTAGTAATACACGCGTGGAATTGATCTCTACCAAATATTTAAGGTTGAATTAAGTTCTGTATGCTCCCCCCGCCCCTTCTCCGTACGGCACGGGGTCCAAAAGCTCTAAAATGTCACTAAAGATACATCGTCCGGTTGTAGTAATACACGCGTGGAATTGATCTCTACCAACTATTTAAGGTTGAATTTATACTCCCCCCACCTTCTCCGTACGGCAAGGGGTCCAAAAGCTCTAAAATGTCACTAAAGATACATCTCCGGTTCTAGTAATACTCGCGTGGAATTGATCTCTACCAAATAGTTAAGGTTGAATTAAGTTCTGTATACTCCCCCCCCCCCCCCCCCCCCCCTTCTCCGTACGGCATGGGGTCCAAAATCTCTAAAATATCACTAAAGATACACCTCCGGTTCTAGTAATACATTCGTGGAATTGATCTCTACCAAATATTTAAGGTTGAATTAAGTTCTGTATACTCCCCCCCCCCCCCCCCCCCCCTCCCCGCACGGCACGGGATCCAAAAGCACTAAAATGTCACTAATGATACATCTCCGGTTCTAGTAGTACACGCGTGAAATTGATCTCTACCAAATATTTAAGGTTTAATTAAGTTCTGTATACTCCCCCCGCCCCTTCTCCGTACGGCACGGGGTCCAAAAGCTCTAAAATGTCACTAAAGATACATCGTCCGGTTGTAGTAATACACGCGTGGAATTGATCTCTACCAACTATTTAAGGTTGAATTTATACTCCCCCCTTCTCCGTACGGCAAGGGGTCCAAAAGCTCTAAAATGTCACTAAAGATACATCTCCGGTTCTAGTAATACTCGCGTGGAATTGATCTCTACCAAATAGTTAAGGTTGAATTAAGTTCTGTATACTCCCCCCCCCCCCCCCCCCCCCCCTTGTCAGTACGGCATGGGGTCCAAAAGCTCTAAAATATCACTAAAGATACATCTCCGGTTCTAGTAATACACGCGTGGAATTGATCTCAACCAAATATTTAAGGTTGAATTGTATACTCCCCCCTTCTCCGTATGGCAAGGGGTCCAAAAGCTCTAAAATGTCACTAAAGATACATCTCCGGTTCTAGTAATACTCGTGTGGAATTGATCTCTACCAAATATTTAAGGTTGAATTAAGTTCTGTATACCCCCCCCCCCCCCCCTTCTCCGTACGGCATGCGGTCCAAAAGCTCTAAAATGTCACTAAAGATACATCTCCGGTTCTAGTAATACTCGCGTGGAATTGATCTCTACCAAATATTTAAGGTTGAATTAAGTTCTGTATACCCCCCCCCCCCCCCCTTCTCAGTACGGCACGGGGTCCAAACGCTCTAAAATGTCACTAAAGATACATCTCCATTTCTAGTAATACACGCGTGGAATTGATCTCTACCAAATATTTAAGGTTGAATTAAGTTCTGTATACTCCCCCCCCCCCCCCCCCCTTCTCCGTACGGCATGGGGTCCAAAATCTCTAAAATATCACTAAAGATACATCTCCGGTTCTAGTAATACACGCGTGGAATTGATCTCTACCAAATATTTAAGGTTGAATTAAGTTCTGTATACTATCCTTCCACGTACGGCACGGGGTCCAAAAGCTCTTAAATGTCACTAAAGATACATCTCCGGTTCTAGTAATGCACGCGTGGAATTGATCTCTACCAAATATTTAAGGTTGAATTGTATACTCCCCCCCCCCCCCCCCCCCCCCTTCTCCGTACGGCAAGGGGTCCAAAAGCTCTAAAATGTCACTAAAGATACAACTCCAGTTCTAGTAATACACGCGTGGAATTGATCTCTACCAAATATTTAAGGTTGAATTGTATACTCCCCCCCCCCCCCTTCTCCGTACGGCAAGGGGTCCAAAAGCTCTAAAATGTCACTAATGATACATCTCCGGTTCTAGTAATACACGCGTGGAATTGATCTCTACCAAATATTTAAGGTTGAATTAAGTTCTGTATACCCCCCCCGCCCCTTCTCCGTACGGCACGGGGTCCAAAAGCTCTAAAATGTCACTAAAGATACATCTCCCGGTTGTAGTAATACACGCGTGGAATTTATCGCTACCAACTATTTAAGGTTGAATTTATACTCCCCCCTTCTCCGTACGGCAAGGGGTCCAAAAGCTCTAAAATGTCACTAAAGATACATCTCCGGTTCTAGTAATACTCGCGTGGAATTGATCTCTACCAAATATTTAAGGTTGAATTAAGTTCTGTATACTCCCCCCCCCCCCCCCCCCCCTTCTCCGTACGGCATGGGGTCCAAAAGCTCTAAAATATCACTAAAGATACATCTCCGGTTCTAGTAATACACGCGTGGAATTGATCTCAATCAAATATTTAAGGTTGAATTGTATACTCCTCCTTCTCCGTATGGCAAGGGGTCCAAAAGCTCTAAAATATCACTAAAGATACATCTCCGGTTCTAGTAATAAAGGCGTGGAATTGAACTCTACCAAATATTTAAGGTTGAATTGTATACTCCCCCTTCTCCGTACGGCAAGGCGTCCAAGAGCTCTAAAATGTCACTAAAGATACATCTCCGGTTCTAGTAATACTCGCGTGAAATTGATCTCTACCAAATATTTAAGGTTGAATTAAGTTCTGTATACTCCCCCCCCCCCCCCCCCCTTCTGCGTACGGCATGGGGTCCAAAAGCTCTAAAATGTCACTAAAGATACATCTCCGGTTCTAGTAATACTCGCGTGGAATTGATCTCTACCAAATATTTAAGGTTGAATTAAGTTCTGTATACTCCCCCCCCCCCCCCTTCTCCGTACGGCACGGGGTCCAAAAGCTCTAAAATGTCACTAAAGATACATCTCCGGTTCTAGTAATACTCGCGTGGAATTGATCTCTACCAAATATTTAAGGTTGAATTAAGTTCTGTATACTCCCCCCCCCCCCCCCCCCCCCCCCCCTTCTCCGTACGGCACGGGGTCCAAAAGCTCTAAAATGTCACTAAAGATACATCTCCATTTCTAGTAATACACGCGTGGAATTGATCTCTACCAAATATTTAAGGTTGAATTAAGTTCTGTATACTCCCCCCCCCCCCCCCCCTTCTCCGTACGGCATGGGGTCCAAAATCTCTAAAATATCACTAAAGATACATCTCCGGTTCTAGTAATACACGCGTGGAATTTATCTCTACCAAATATTTAAGGTTGAATTTATACTCCCCTCCCCCCCCCCCCCCTTCTCCGTACGGCAAGGGGTCCAAAATCTCTAAAATATCACTAAAGATACACCTCCGGTTCTAGTAATACATTCGTGGAATTGATCTCTACCAAATATTTAAGGTTGAATTAAGTTCTGTATACTCCCCCCCCCCCCCTCTCCGCACGGCACGGGATCCAAAAGCACTAAAATGTCACTAATGATACATCTCCGGTTCTAGTAATACACGCGTGGAATTGATCTCTACCAAAAATTTAAGGTTGAATTAAGTTCTGTATACTCCCCCCGCCCCTTCTCCGTACGGCACGGGGTCCAAAAGCTCTAAAATGTCACTAAAGATACATCGTCCGGTTGTAGTAATACACGCGTGGAATTGATCTCTACCAACTATTTAAGGTTGAATTTATACTCCCCCCCCCCCTTCTCCGTACGGCAAGGGGTCCAAAATCTCTAAAATGTCACTAAAGATACATCTCCATTTCTAGTAATACACGCGTGGAATTGATCTCTACCAAATATTTAAGGTTGAATTAAGTTCTGTATACTCCCCCCCCCCCCCCCCCCTTCTCCGTACGGCATGGGGTCCAAAATCTCTAAAATATCACTAAAGATACATCTCCGGTTCTAGTAATACACGCGTGGAATTTATCTCTACCAAATATTTAAGGTTGAATTAAGTTCTGTATACTATCCTTCCATGTACGGCACGGGGTCCAAAAGCTCTAAAATGTCACTAAAGATACATCTCCGGTTCTAGTAATACATTCGTGGAATTGATCTCTACCAAATATTTAAGGTTGAATTAAGTTCTGTATACTCCCCCCCCCCCCCTTCTCCGTACGGCATGGGGTCCAAAATCTCTAAAATATCACTAAAGATACATCTCCGGTTCTAGTAATACACGCGTGGAATTTATCTCTACCAAATATTTAAGGTTGAATTAAGTTCTGTATACTATCCTTCCATGTACGGCACGGGGTCCAAAAGCTCTAAAATGTCACTAAAGATACATCTCCGGTTCTAGTAATACATTCGTGGAATTGATCTCTACCAAATATTTAAGGTTGAATTAAGTTCTGTATACTCCCCCCCCCCCCCCCCTCCCCGCACGGCACGGGATCCAAAAGCACTAACATGTCACTAATGATACATCTCCGGTTCTAGTAATACACGCGTGGAATTGATCTCTACCAAATATTTAAGGTTGAATTAAGTTTTGTATGCTCCCCCCGCCCCTTCTCCGTACGGCACGGGGTCCAAAAGCTCTAAAATGTCACTAAAGATACATCGTCCGGTTGTAGTAATACACGCGTGGAATTGATCTCTACCAACTATTTAAGGTTGAATTTATACTCCCCCACCTTCTCCGTACGGCAAGGGGTCCAAAAGCTCTAAAATGTCACTAAAGATACATCTCCGGTTCTAGTAATACTCGCGTGGAATTGATCTCTACCAAATAGTTAAGGTTGAATTAAGTTCTGTATACTCCCCCCCCCCCCCCCCTTCTCCGTACGGCATGGGGTCCAAAAGCTCTAAAATATCACTAAAGATACATCGTCCGGTTGTAGTAATACACGCGTGGAATTGATCTCTACCAACTATTTAAGGTTGAATTTATACTCCCCCCCCCCCCCCCCTTCTCCGTACGGCAAGGGGTCCAAAATCTCTAAAATATCACTAAAGATACACCTCCGGTTCTAGTAATACATTCGTGGAATTGATCTCTACCAAATATTTAAGGTTGAATTAAGTTCTGTATACTCCCCCCCCCCCCCCCCCCCCCCTCCCCGCACGGCACGGGATCCAAAAGCACTAAAATGTCACTAATGATACATCTCCGGTTCTAGTAGTACACGCGTGGAATTGATCTCTACCAAATATTTAAGGTTGAATTAAGTTCTGTATACTCCCCCCGCCCCTTCTCCGTACGGCACGGGGTCCAAAAGCTCTAAAATGTCACTAAAGATACATCGTCCGGTTGTAGTAATACACGCGTGGAATTGATCTCTACCAACTATTTAAGGTTGAATTTATACTCCCCCCTTCTCCGTACGGCAAGGGGTCCAAAAGCTCTAAAATGTCACTAAAGATACATCTCCGGTTCTAGTAATACTCGCGTGGAATTGATCTCTACCAAATAGTTAAGGTTGAATTAAGTTCTGTATACTCCCCCCCCCCCCCCCCTTCTCCGTACGGCATGGGGTCCAAAAGCTCTAAAATATCACTAAAGATACATCTCCGGTTCTAGTAATACACGCGTGGAATTGATCTCAACCAAATATTTAAGGTTGAATTGTATACTCCCCCCTTCTCCGTATGGCAAGGGGTCCAAAAGCTCTAAAATGTCACTAAAGATACATCTCCGGTTCTAGTAATACTCGTGTGGAATTGATCTCTACCAAATATTTAAGGTTGAATTAAGTTCTGTATACCCCCCCCCCCCCCTTCTCCGTACGGCATGCGGTCCAAAAGCTCTAAAATGTCACTAAAGATACATCTCCGGTTCTAGTAATACACGCGTGGAATTGATCTCTACCAAATATTTAAGGTTGAATTAAGTTCTGTATGCTCCCCCCGCCCCTTCTCCGTACGGCACGGGGTCCAAAAGCTCTAAAATGTCACTAAAGATACATCGTCCGGTTGTAGTAATACACGCGTGGAATTGATCTCTACCAACTATTTAAGGTTGAATTTATACTCCCCTTGATCTCTACCAAATATTTAAGGTTGAATTAAGTTCTGTATACTCCCCCCCCCCCCCCCCCCCCTCCCCGCACGGCACGGGATCCAAAAGCACTAAAATGTCACTAATGATACATCTCCGGTTCTAGTAATACACGCGTGGAATTGATCTCTACCAAATATTTAAGGTTGAATTAAGTTCTGTATGCTCCCCCCGCCCCTTCTCCGTACGGCACGGGGTCCAAAAGCTCTAAAATGTCACTAAAGATACATCGTCCGGTTGTAGTAATACACGCGTGGAATTGATCTCTACCAACTATTTAAGGTTGAATTTATACTCCCCCCACCTTCTCCGTACGGCAAGGGGTCCAAAAGCTCTAAAATGTCACTAAAGATACATCTCCGGTTCTAGTAATACTCGCGTGGAATTGATCTATACCAAATATTTAAGGTTGAATTAAGTTCTGTATACTCCCCCCCCCCCCCCCCCCCCCCTCCCCGCACGGCACGGGATCCAAAAGCACTAAAATGTCACTAATGATACATCTCCGGTTCTAGTAGTACACGCGTGGAATTGATCTCTACCAAATATTTAAGGTTGAATTAAGTTCTGTATACTCCCCCCGCCCCTTCTCCGTACGGCACGGGGTCCAAAAGCTCTAAAATGTCACTAAAGATACATCGTCCGGTTGTAGTAATACACGCGTGGAATTGATCTCTACCAACTATTTAAGGTTGAATTTATACTCCCCCCTTCTCCGTACGGCAAGGGGTCCAAAAGCTCTAAAATGTCACTAAAGATACATCTCCGGTTCTAGTAATACTCGCGTGGAATTGATCTCTACCAAATAGTTAAGGTTGAATTAAGTTCTGTATACTCCCCCCCCCCCCCCCTTCTCCGTACGGCATGGGGTCCAAAAGCTCTAAAATATCACTAAAGATACATCTCCGGTTCTAGTAATACACGCGTGGAATTGATCTCAACCAAATATTTAAGGTTGAATTGTATACTCCCCCCTTCTCCGTATGGCAAGGGGTCCAAAAGCTCTAAAATGTCACTAAAGATACATCTCCGGTTCTAGTAATACTCGTGTGGAATTGATCTCTACCAAATATTTAAGGTTGAATTAAGTTCTGTATACCCCCCCCCCCCCCTTCTCCGTACGGCATGCGGTCCAAAAGCTCTAAAATGTCACTAAAGATACATCTCCGGTTCTAGTAATACACGCGTGGAATTGATCTCTACCAAATATTTAAGGTTGAATTAAGTTCTGTATGCTCCCCCCGCCCCTTCTCCGTACGGCACGGGGTCCAAAAGCTCTAAAATGTCACTAAAGATACATCGTCCGGTTGTAGTAATACACGCGTGGAATTGATCTCTACCAACTATTTAAGGTTGAATTTATACTCCCCTTGATCTCTACCAAATATTTAAGGTTGAATTAAGTTCTGTATACTCCCCCCCCCCCCCCCCCCCTCCCCGCACGGCACGGGATCCAAAAGCACTAAAATGTCACTAATGATACATCTCCGGTTCTAGTAGTACACGCGTGGAATTGATCTCTACCAAATATTTAAGGTTGAATTAAGTTCTGTATACTCCCCCCGCCCCTTCTCCGTACGGCACGGGGTCCAAAAGCTCTAAAATGTCACTAAAGATACATCGTCCGGTTGTAGTAATACACGCGTGGAATTGATCTCTACCAACTATTTAAGGTTGAATTTATACTCCCCCCTTCTCCGTACGGCAAGGGGTCCAAAAGCTCTAAAATGTCACTAAAGATACATCTCCGGTTCTAGTAATACTCGCGTGGAATTGATCTCTACCAAATATTTAAGGTTGAATTAAGTTCTGTATACCCCCCCCCCCCCCCCCCCCCCTTCTCCGTACGGCACGGGGTCCAAAAGCTCTAAAATGTCACTAAAGATACATCTCCATTTCTAGTAATACACGCGTGGAATTGATCTCTACCAAATATTTAAGGTTGAATTAAGTTCTGTATACTCCCCCCCCCCCCCCTTCTCCGTACGGCATGGGGTCCAAAATCTCTAAAATATCACTAAAGATACATCTCCGGTTCTAGTAATACACGCGTGGAATTGATCTCTACCAAATATTTAAGGTTGAATTAAGTTCTGTATACTATCCTTCCACGTACGGCACGGGGTCCAAAAGCTCTTAAATGTCACTAAAGATACATCTCCGGTTCTAGTAATGCACGCGTGGAATTGATCTCTACCAAATATTTAAGGTTGAATTGTATACTCCCCCCCCCCCCCCCTTCTCCGTACGGCAAGGGGTCCAAAAGCTCTAAAATGTCACTAAAGATACAACTCCAGTTCTAGTAATACACGCGTGGAATTGATCTCTACCAAACATTTAAGGTTGAATTGTATACTCCCCCCCCCCCTTCTCCGTACGGCAAGGGGTCCAAAAGCTCTAAAATGTCACTAATGATACATCTCCGGTTCTAGTAATACACGCGTGGAATTGATCTCTACCAAATATTTAAGGTTGAATTAAGTTATGTATACTCCCCCCCCCCCCCCCTTCTCCGTACGGCATGGGGTCCAAAAGCTCTAAAATATCACTAAAGATACATCTCCGGTTCTAGTAATACACGCGTGGAATTGATCTCAACAAAATATTTAAGGTTGAATTGTATACTCCCCCCTTCTCCGTATGGCAAGGGGTCCAAAAGCTCTAAAATGTCACTAAAGATACATCTCCGGTTCTAGTAATACTCGTGTGGAATTGATCTCTACCAAATATTTAAGGTTGAATTAAGTTCTGTATACCCCCCCCCCCCCTTCTCCGTACGGCATGCGGTCCAAAAGCTCTAAAATGTCACTAAAGATACATCTCCGGTTCTAGTAATACTCGCGTGGAATTGATCTCTACCAAATATTTAAGGTTGAATTAAGTTCTGTATACCCCCCCCCCCCCCTCCCCGCACGGCACGGGATCCAAAAGCACTAAAATGTCACTAATGATACATCTCCGGTTCTAGTAATACACGCGTGGAATTGATCTCTACCAAATATTTAAGGTTGAATTAAGTTCTGTATGCTCCCCCCGCCCCTTCTCCGTACGGCACGGGGTCCAAAAGCTCTAAAATGTCACTAAAGATACATCGTCCGGTTGTAGTAATACACGCGTGGAATTGATCTCTACCAACTATTTAAGGTTGAATTTATACTCCCCCCACCTTCTCCGTACGGCAAGGGGTCCAAAAGCTCTAAAATGTCACTAAAGATACATCTCCGGTTCTAGTAATACTCGCGTGGAATTGATCTCTACCAAATATTTAAGGTTGAATTAAGTTCTGTATACTCCCCCCCCCCCCCCTCCCCGCACGGCACGGGATCCAAAAGCACTAAAATGTCACTAATGATACATCTCCGGTTCTAGTAGTACACGCGTGGAATTGATCTCTACCAAATATTTAAGGTTGAATTAAGTTCTGTATACTCCCCCGCCCCTTCTCCGTACGGCACGGGGTCCAAAAGCTCTAAAATGTCACTAAAGATACATCGTCCGGTTGTAGTAATACACGCGTGGAATTGATCTCTACCAACTATTTAAGGTTGAATTTATACTCCCCCCTTCTCCGTACGGCAAGGGGTCCAAAAGCTCTAAAATGTCACTAAAGATACATCTCCGGTTCTAGTAATACTCGCGTGGAATTGATCTCTACCAAATAGTTAAGGTTGAATTAAGTTCTGTATACTCCCCCCCCCCCCTTCTCCGTACGGCATGGGGTCCAAAAGCTCTAAAATATCACTAAAGATACATCTCCGGTTCTAGTAATACACGCGTGGAATTGATCTCAACCAAATATTTAAGGTTGAATTGTATACTCCCCCCTTCTCCGTATGGCAAGGGGTCCAAAAGCTCTAAAATGTCACTAAAGATACATCTCCGGTTCTAGTAATACTCGTGTGGAATTGATCTCTACCAAATATTTAAGGTTGAATTAAGTTCTGTATAACCCCCCCCCCCCCCCCCCCCCCCCCTTCTCCGTACGGCATGCGGTCCAAAAGCTCTAAAATGTCACTAAAGATACATCTCCGGTTCTAGTAATACTCGCGTGGAATTGATCTCTACCAAATATTTAAGGTTGAATTAAGTTCTGTATACCCCCCCCCCCCCCCCTTCTCGGCAAGGGGTCCAAAAGCTCTAAAATGTCACTAAAGATACAACTCCAGTTCTAGTAATACACGCGTGGAATTGATCTCTACCAACTATTTAAGGTTGAATTTATACTCCCCCCCCCCCCCCCCCTTCTCCGTACGGCAAGGGGTCAAAAAGCTCTAAAATGTCACTAAAGATACATCTCCGGTTCTAGTAATACTCGCGTGGAATTGATCTCTACCAAATATTTAAGGTTGAATTAAGTTCTGTATACTCCCCCCCCCCCCCCCCCCCTTCTCCGTACGGCATGGGGTCCAAAAGCTCTAAAATATCACTAAAGATACATCTCCGGTTCTAGTAATACACGCGTGGAATTGATCTCAACCAAATATTTAAGGTTGAATTGTATACTCCTCCTTCTCCGTATGGCAAGGGGTCCAAAAGCTCTAAAATATCACTAAAGATACATCTCCGGTTCTAGTAATACACGCGTGGAATTGATCTCTACCAAATATTTAAGGTTGAATTGTATACTCCCCCTTCTCCGTACGGCAAGGCGTCCAAAAAAACCTGCCTTGATCTCCGAGCAAACTGACCACTCAGGTATGGTCGCCGGGTTTTCTAGTTTGTTTTATTTGCAAATATAAAAAGAATTGGCTCAATTGGGTCTGTAGTGTGGTGACGAATGAGAGTTAATAATTTAACTTGACTTGGATTATAAAAAGCACCATATTTTATTTGAAATATTATCCTAAATAAAAATAAATCCTGTAGGGTGGTGTGTTTTAGGTGTAGTTCCAGGCACATAGCAGGGTAATATCGAGGGTTGAGCGCCAGAAGGCTGTAACTCAATTGTTGGGCAACTTGATATTTTGGTACACAAATAATCCACATAACCTAAATTTTCAGAACCATAAAAGAGATAACTCATACACACTCTTAATTTGAATAAAATTAGAGTTATAAGTTGGGTGCTACAGTGTATTGTAATGAGTCCCAAATATTTGAAAGTCGATTATCTCAAAATAGCATTTCTTGAGTTACGGCCTTCTGGCGCTCAACCCTCGATATGTTATACACCGAATTAAACAAATGTGAACCATCACATCAAAACAGACCAGTTGTCTCCGGGATATTCATGTTAAAGAACTATTTGTTAGCTTACAAATTACAGCTAATTTGTCAAAATTGACCATGGAATGCAAGTTTTAATATAACTCGAAAGGTGGAAAATGTGTTTTATTTTCTTTATTTTTCTTTTGTTGCTATTGGCAGATGACCCTTGCCAACAACTGATCAGTTTCGATGTAATGGGTCAAAATGTTTGACAATCACTGCGGCCCGTGAATGGATTTCAAAATTACAATAAGGCCCGGGTGGTAGAAAAGGTTGCACTTGCTTGATCTACATGCACATTTATTTTTTAAATAGTCTTGATATACGAGGGGTATCAAAAAGTTCTTGACATCACCAAGAAATAAAGGAGCCAGAAACTTTTTTTTGATATGTGACCCTTCAGACATCTTTAAAAAGTCACTGTGCAAAGTCACACATTTCTCCCACTTTTTATTACCTGTCCACAGACCGCCATGCATTGTATAGATCCTCAGATTGACCGCCATTGATATATCATCAGATTGCGTTATTCCCAAAACAGCAATAAATGGTTTAAAGTCTTGACAAAAAGGGGTCAAAGGTCATGTAGGGTCATTAGAGGTCAATCCGTGTACACCCCATGTTACCCATAAGATTATTGTCACCAAGCTGGTTTGTTCACTCTATTAAAGGGCTTCCCTTATGACCTTTGTACAGATAAAATGCATCTTTTGTGGGTATATTTGAGACTGAACAGCAGCATTGTCATTGTCAATGTACATATCATAAATATTAAGCAGACTATGTTGATGTTTCTTGATGTTGTTTTTGATTGATTTCAAGTTTGACAATTGACCCTGCAGTCAGTGCATTTCGGTAAATGTCCATCCTTTTTTCAAAATGCTGAGGTGAAAGCAACCACATACTTGTAGGAGGTATGACCGGGTCAAACACAGGTATAGGCATCAAGGCAATTCTGTTATTCTTACAGACCAGTCAGCGGTTTAGCTAAAAAATATGGTAAAGATGATGAAATCTTTACAACTAATGATGCACTCTGCTTTTGAAGGACTGAATGCCTTCATCATTTATTTCTCCAATTACACTGTGTAGTTCCAATACAGTTGAACACAGTATGTGAATGAACGTTCTGTCAGTTGAAAGGCTTCTTGGGGCGGGTTCACTCAGTGCATGATATGGTACAGAGAAGCTGATTGCGGGTTGCTTGTCTCATTTCTGAAAATAAATAATAACAAAACAAGAAATTTGATGGAATAAGCCGAGGATTTTTTAGTGGCAATTTTAATGTCTGGATGCCCTTACTTTAGGTGACAAAAAACAACACCCTGTGCAGTGGCGGATACAGGGGTGGCGGCGAAGGGCGCCCCGTAAAATTTGATAATATACCTTTTTTGTGTACCACTGTACCTTTTTCAGAGACATAGGTAGGTTCGTCGGTACATTTGCGAGTTCTACCATGCGATATTTTTTGCCGGTTTAAGGTCATTTTCAATTCAAGGGGGGGGGGGGGGGGGGGGGGGGGTAAAAGTTAAAAAACACACCAACAAAACACCTGACCAACTGACCCATTTTGATCCGAGGGGTCTGTTTTCCCTGTTTGTTTTAAAAAGGATCGAGCAGCATAACCCAGTAACCTTGCTAAATCCGACAAGAAGAACTGCGCTGGTTGCGGACCCCCGTATCATTGCGCAATCACGCAAAGGACGATAGAGGCTCCAATTTCTTTTTTTAGCTTGATACACGATCTGCTGGACTCCGGCCATGGTAGACCGGGTTCGATTCCTGGAGCGGCAAACACCATTTTTACTTTCCTTATTCGTCCCGTGTCTCCCTACGTTAGCTTTATTGCAACACCCCATGAGGGGTTAGGGTTAAGCCTTTAATTTTACAACAAATTAGCATTGATATTACCCTCTGTCCAAGTGCACAATTGAACTATATTAAAAAAAAGTAAAGCTTACCATTATAACTTATATAAAAAGTTACTATATTTACAATCCAGCCATACCAGCTAGGACAGGTCAATGTGTTCCTGTCAGTGTCAAGACTACACTACCAGAACAGATGATGTATTGGAATGAACACTGTAAATCATGGACTTATCGCGTTTCTTGCTCGGTGTCTTCTTGTGAACTGAATTGAATGCACTGCGGCTGATGATACACCGTATACAGTGACCGTACATGCGGTATCACGGGCGTATTTCGTATGGTCAATGGTTGAAAAAATGTGTCTCCGTATTTCACATCAAATGTCCTTCAAGCCACAGTAAAACGAAATACACAATAACGTCCATCGTACTCGAATCGACACTCGTTGAGTAATAAATATGTGATAATTGTACTTTTAAGTGGATTTGCAGAGCAAATTTAGTTGTTCATTTCACTTCATGGGCGCTGCCATTTGTTTACATTGTATTCTCGCGGAAACACGAAAATGGTTAACGCGAGATTTCAATTTAGCAGTGTTGCAAGCCCGTTTATTTTTCTCTGCCCGATGCCATAAAAAATCTGACCTACCCCCTGGGTGACGCCATATGTGTCGAATTTGTTTGTTTGTTTGTTTACACGGTCGGTCCATACGGACACACGCTTGGGTCCTGAAAGGACCATGCTCAAGCAAAATGCTCAGGCCAGGCTTAAATTCTGCTGATAATTCGCTGCGTTCTATTGTTCGAACAATCAGTGTCAGGGCCCTGCTAAAACGTTATTTACTGTGCGGTGCGGTACGTTATCGCAATGTAGTTAAAACATGTTCAACTGCCATTGCGGCAGTCTGCAACGCAAGCTGACGTTCTCCTATTTTGCCAAACGGCGCTGAATGCCATCGCATGCGGTGACCTACGTTGACCCGGCGTGACCTACATGTATGATGAATTACCGCACATTGCGGTGGAAGTAAGGCTACCGCATCGCATCGCACGACAAACATCGCCTAGTGTGAACGAACATTTACTGCAGTCGCAGAGGACAAGTAGTTTGTATGTGTCCTTGCTGCGTCGACGGGACGCTCACTTTTCGCTGCTACTGAGTCATTATAGCTCTCTGAACAGAACGCGGAACCTTCACGCTTGTTTTGTGCATGCACAAAACAAGCGTGGTGCACTGGCGCTCAAGGACGACCATGGGACCTCTCACCACCCTCTGAAGTTCCAATCAGTTCCCACTGCGTCACCGAGGGGTTTGTGGAGATCTTGATGCGTTTCGCTTGGCGTTTCGATAATATTTCAGCGTAATCCAAGCGCCGGCCTGATCGTAGCAGAATGTGAAAGGGTTTTAGTGACAGTTTCGGACAGTTTTCTGCGCTATCACTGCGTGTTATACACTTTTTATAGCACAGTGCAATCGCTGGCTTGATCGCCGTATGTGTGACAGGGCCTTTAGGTAATTATACCCATCGGCGAACCCGGGAATGGGCGTTATGGGCGAGCGCCCGCCCCCCACCCCCTCTCAAAAAAGAGGGAAGGAGGGTGGGAGAGGGAGAGGGAGAGGGAGGGAGAAGTAGGGGAGGAAGGAAGGGATGGCGCGGATCCAGACAAGTTCAGGGGGGCCACAAAAATCGAATTGGGCTGGTACTAGGGTAGGTGTGGGTAATACGGGACCTTTAAGACATTTGCATACTTAAAATACAAAATAACTGACTCAAATTTAAGCAAAGTTTGTTATTTGTAATCTACATTTTATAAACCTTTATTGTAATAAAAAAAACAGAGTCATTCTATGTTTGGTTTGGCTGTTATTATCAAATACTGACGTCATCATAAATGTCCCATCTTACCTACACGTGAAGGTAATACGGGACATTGTTTTGAGGACATTGTTTTGGTATGAAAAGTTATTTGATATATTTAATTAAAGAGTAACTGATAAAAAACCATAAATAATGGTCCAGTAATCCATTTAAGAGATAATATTGCATGAAGTACATTGCTTCAAAAAAGGTACATTGCTACAAAAAAAGTTTAAAAAAAGTAGGGTAGGTGTAGGTAATACGGGACCTTTAAGACATTTGCATACCGTCATGCTGGCTGTCCCATATTACCTTCACCAATTGTGAACCCACGGCTCCCATTCAATGCATTATAACACCAATGTACACTGTACTAGCGAAGCACACACACAATACATGTTGGACCAACACCTGAAACATGCTTAATAATGCAAAAATTCAGGTCGCCCCCTTTCCTTTTCTTTACCATCATATTCTATGAAAACACTATTTTTATATTAGACCAAAAATATGGGTGCATTTTTCCTTAAATTGACAGGTTTTGGTGATTTTCTGGCTAGTAATTCTTCCGGTAGCTTTGATAATAGTCATGCAATACACTAAGGGTTTGATCTATCTATAGAGGGCGCTATTTAAGTGCTATTAATGCCAGACGGCTGTAGATGATATTTCAGTGATGCGGTCCCGTATTACCTACGGTCCCGTATTACCCACACCTACCCTATCTAAGCGGTGCGTAGGGTGATGTGCCCCCTCAGTCCATGCTTCCTATCCTCCACCCCCAATTTTCCCCAGTCAGATCAAGCCCCGCTCCATTTCTTCTAAAAACAATAGAAAATGATGACTTTTCATGTGAAAATTACCTTAAAATTGGGCTGAAATGTCTATTTGAAAGGACCAACAATGCAAAAATATGTTGTTGTTTTTCACTTGTTTTCCCTTTTAGAAATAATTATTATATTAATATTCGGCAACATATTGTCTACCCCCTGAATAGGGGCAAAATCGTGTGTTCACTGTCTGATTTATCCCAGTCTGCAATTTATCTAGTCACCTTTCTGTGTTTTGTTGCCTAATTGTACCCTATATCACACCCTTAATACATTTCAAACAATTTAAATTCCGCTTCGCCACAGATTTTAGAATACCTTGTTTTGTGTGTGATCTCTCATGCGGTTAAATCCCGCCAAACAAATGTTTTCCAAAACGGGAATACTATCAAATACCGGGAAATACTAACAAAATCACAGTTAAAAATCTTAATTTACTTTTAAAAAATCATTAAAATGATCTAACAAATTCAGATAAACACCCCTGTGGAGCTGGGTGATTTCAAGCGACTTCGTACCTACTTTTCGATCAATAACTATCGATCACGTTTAGCGCAGCACGCCTAATTTGTTGTAAACCGTGAATACCATGTCGCTTGAAATCTCACAGCTCCAGTATCTATATTACAATTCACGTAAAGCCATCGTAATAGTCAACCCAGTACCAGTCAGTCGTTACCGCTAATCATGAATGGTGCAGCCTTATCTACGTTGATAGAAGAATGCGGGAAAGGCTAAGGCTGTATGTAAACTCTTCCACAGCTCAATCAATTATAAAGACTTAGCGCAGCCGCATTCTGAACTTGAAATGGATCAACGCTGAGTAAGATATTACTACGCGCATGCATTAGATATTTATTTATTTGTTGCCATTGAGATGTATGTCTGTTCAGTTGGCTGGCGTGTAGCGGTATACCACTGAGGTGCAGATACTGAGATGTATGTACGTATGTCTGTTTAGTTGGTGGCGTAGCGGTAATATACATTAGATGACGTTTTATGAATTAAATTTAATTTATAGGCCTACTACATGTATACAAATGTTCTTTTTACCTCTGAAAAATTACATTTTTAAGTGCAATTTAATATTAGGGAGCGATCACTATTTACGCCAGGGGGCCGGGGTGGGGGGGGGGGGGGGGGGAGGAACTCAGGGGTGGTGGAGAAACTCGGGTGGGGGGCACGATATTTGATTTGGTCAAAAGAACAAATATTAAAAATGTTCATTTATACTATATTACATGTTAATTTATACTATACATGTTATTTTATACTAATACATGTTAATTTATACTATAGGGCATACAAATGTTTCTTTCTGACAAATTACCTTTGAATCACTATTTATGCCGGTGGTAAAGGAAATCAGGGGGGGGGGGGGGGGGGGCACGAAATGATTTTTTAAACATGAAGGGGCCCAACGGAAATTTATTCTGGCAAAGAGGGAGGAGGGGGACATGAAATTTTGATGGTCAAAATTACAAAGATGAAAAATGTTCGCGGAATCTCGCTATAGGGTAACTTTTTCTTTTTATTGTTGCATTACAAATGACGTTGTTTTATGAGTTAAACATGGGAAATTTAATTTATACTATACAAATGTTGTTTTTACCTCTGAAAATTACACGCAATTTAGTAGGTAGCGATGAGTGACTATTTACGCCAGGCTAGGGGGTGGAGGAAATCAGGGGGGACACGATATTTGATTTGGTCAAAAGTACAAAGATGAAAAATGATAATTTATACTATACATGTTAATTTATACTATAGGGCCTACACATTTTCTGGAAAATGACCTGAGAGGGGGGACATGAAATGTTGATGGTCAAAGTACAAACACGAAAAATGTTCGCGGAATCTTACTAGGTCACTTTTTCTTTTGAAAAAAAAAAATGTTAATTCATACTATACATTTTATACTATACAAATGTTTTTCCTTCCTCTGAAAAATGACCTTTGAATCACTATTTATATTTATGCCGGGGGGGGGGGGGGGGGGGTGGAGGAAATCAGGGGAGTACACGAAAACAATTTAAACATGAAGGGGGGACGCGAAATTTTATTCTGGCAAAGAGGGGGGACATAACATTTTTATGGTCAAAAGTACAAAGATGAAAAATGTTCGCGCGATACGTGCGCAGGTCTCCCATAAATGAACTCTTTTTATTGGAAAAGCTTCTTTAGAGCCATACATCAAACATAGCATAAATACCTCTGAAAATTACACGCAATTTAGTAGCTAGGTAGCGATGAGTGACTATTTACGCCAGGCTAGGGGGTGGAGGAAATCAGGGGGGACACGATATTTGAATTGGTTTAAAAGTACAAAGATGAAAAATGATAATTTATACTATAGGCCTACATGTTAATTTATACTATAGGGCCTACAAATTTTCTGGAAAATGACCTGAGAGGGGGGGGGGGGGGGCATGACATTTTGATGGTCAAAGTACAAACACGAAAAATGTTCGCGGAATCTTACTAGGGTCACTTTTTCTTTTGAAAAAAAAAAAAAAAAGTTAATTCATACTATACATTTTATACTATACAAATGTTTTTCCTTCCTCTGAAAAATGACCTTTGAATCACTATTTATATTTATGCCGGGGGGGGGGGGGGGGTGGAGGAAATCAGGGGAGGACACGAAAACAATTTAAACATGAAGGGGGGACGCGAAATTTTATTCTGGCAAAGAGGGGGACATAATATTTTTATGGTCAAAAGTACAAAGATGGAAAATGTTCGCGCGATACGTGCGCAGGTCTCTCATAAATGAAATCTTTTTATTGGAAAAGCTTCTTTAGAGCCAAAATGTATATACATCAAACATAGCATAAATACCTCTGAAAATTACACGCAATTTGGTAGCTAGGTAGCGATGAGTGACTATTTACGCCAGGCTAGGGGGTGGAGGAAATCAGGGGGGACACGATATTTGATTTGGTCAAAAGTACAAAGATGAAAAATGATAATTTATACTATACATGTTAATTTATACTATAGGGCCTACACATTTTCTGAAAAATGACCTGAGAGGGGGGACATGAAATGTTGATGGTCAAAGTACAAACACGAAAAATGTTCGCGGAATCTTACTAGGGTCACTTTTTCTTTTGAAAAAAAAAGAAATGTTAATTCATAATATACATTTTATACTATACAAATGTTTTTCCTTCCTCTGAAAAATGACCTTTGAATCACTATTTATATTTATGCCGGGGGTGGAGGAAATCAGGGGAGGACACGAAAACAATTTAAACATGAAGGGGGGACGCGAAATTTTATTCTGGCAAAGAGGGGGGACATAACATTTTTATGGTCAAAAGTACAAAGATGAAAAATGTTCGCGCGATACGTGCGCAGGTCTCCCATAAATGAACTCTTTTTATTGGAAAAGCTTCTTTAGAGCCAAAATTTATATACATCAAACATAGCATAAATACCTCTGAAAATTACACGCAATTTAGTAGCTAGGTAGCGATGAGTGACTATTTACGCCAGGCTAGGGGGTGGAGGAAATCAGGGGGGACACGATATTTGATTTGGTCAAAAGTACAAAGATGAAAAATGATAATTTATACTATAGGCCTACATGTTAATTTATACTATAGGGCCTACAAGTTTTCTGAAAAATGACCTGAGAGGGGGGGGGGGGGGGGCATGACATTTTGATGGTCAAAGTTGGTTGGTTGGTACGGTCCTGTCATGACTGACAGCTCGTGACCTTACAGATACTACGCCACAAATAACGATTTTCAGCAAAGGAGTAACAATCACGGAGAGGGTGTCCAGTAATCAATTTTATTTGGTCAATCCACCGGGAACGAGGTCTGCCTCTCTTGCGCTTCCCTTCAATCATGCCTTGCATGATCATCTTCTCTAGGTTGTTACCCTTGCGACGTGAGATATGGCCGAAGTAGCTCAGCATTTGGGTGTTGATAGCATGAAGAAGTCGTTATGACACCCCTATTTCTTCAATAATACTGGCGTTGGTCCTTCTCATTGTCCATACGATACGAAGCATACGCCTCCAACACCACATCTCGAAAGCAGCTATTCTGTTTTTGTCAGCTTTGGTTAGGGTCCACGTCTCACATGCATACATGGCAATTGGAAATACAAGGGCTTGCACTAGCCTGGTTTTTGTTGCTCTGGTTATTCCTCTGTCAGCCCAGATCTTGCTTAGGTTGATCATTGCTGATCTGGCCATTGCTAAACGGTGTCTAATCTCTTGGCTGCAACCACCCTCTTTGGTGATCAGGGATCCAAGGAAGTTGAATTTCGAGACCGATTCCACCTCATTACCATCAATTACGAGAGGCTCTCCAACACCATCTGTGCCTATGGACATGATCTTGGTCTTGCTGACATTTAGACGTAGGCCAAGCTGCTCACTCTCCACCTTGACTTTCTTCAGGAGTTCCGCCGTCTCTTTTTTATACTATACATGTTAATTTATACTATAGGGCCTACACATTTTCTGAAAAATGACCTGAGAGGGGGGACATGAAATGTTGATGGTCAAAGTACAAACACGAAAAATGTTCGCGGAATCTTACTAGGGTCACTTTTTCTTTTGAAAAAAAAAGAAATGTTAATTCATAATATACATTTTATACTATACAAATGTTTTTCCTTCCTCTGAAAAATGACCTTTGAATCACTATTTATATTTATGCCGGGGGGGGGGGGGGGGGTGGAGGAAATCAGGGGAGGACACGAAAAAAATTTAAACATGAAGGGGGACGCGAAATTATATTCTGGCAAAGAGGGGGGACATAACATTTTTATGGTCAAAAGTACAAAGATGAAAAATGTTCGCGCGATACGTGCGAAGGTCTCCCATAAATGAAATATTTTTATTGGAAAAGCTTCTTTAGAGCCAAAATGTATATACATCAAACATAGCATAAATAAGTGTAAAGTAAAATTATTGAAAAACCTACATGCGCCACTGTTGACACACCCTGCATTCTACATATACCTGCAGGTAAGTTTTTTTGTCAACATGGTCAAGTAGGATGGCACTGTGATGTTTCTTTACTACTAATAAAAGCAAGGCGTTATCGTGAAGCTTCATTGTGTTGATGTTTTTCTATATGATAATAATGTTCACTTCTTTATACCATACCCTCTATTTATGGCTTTTTGTTGAAATTGGAACTTCACCATTATTTGTACACTGCAAAAACACCGGTGTTAAAAATAACACCGTTTGGTGTGTTCTGAGAGGTCCACACCAATTAGTGTTATTTTAACACTATCTTGGTGTTACATTAGCACTTACAGTGTTTTTTTCACACTTGCAGTTGTTAAAATGACACTACATGGTGTTGATATAACACCAAAAATTTAACACCGGTACACCGGTGTTGGTGTGGACCTCTCACAACACCAATGGTATTATTTTTAACACCGGTGTTTTTGCAGTGTACCATCATTAAATAAATAAGGGGGGCATGATTTTTGTTTAAATACTTGAGGTGGGGGGCATGAGCCGCATGACATTGTTCTGTGTTCTAGAAGGGGGTGGCCTGATGAAAATATTGCCCAAAAAAAACAAAAAACCTTCCACCAAACCTGCCCCCACCCCTCCCCTGGCGTAAATAGTGATCGCTCCCTTAGAGAAATGTACGGCTTTTCAAGAAGCATGGCGCGGCGGTGGCGGATCCCGATGGTGTTTTTTTGTGTTTCCGGTGCAGTGTTGTTACGATACCACCATCATGTGACCAGGAGTCTTGCCATGATATTTCATGACCGGTATCGTCTGTAGTAACAGATCTTTTTAACATGGCGCACTCTGCCGTCATTTTAAACCCCTAATGCATATATATCTTTTTACAGTTCTATTTGCCAGTAAAACAGGAATACCAGCCAAGTTGGACCTTTACTGGCCGTATTTACCTCATACTCGATTTCAAACGATTGATATATATTTTGCCGTTTCTGCATGATGTAGCACGTGCTATCATATACAAATGCATTTTTGACAACATTAAATTTGAAAAAAGAACATTTGTTATTATACCTGTACTCACTCAGCACTACATACAAACGTGTACAAATGTAATTAGTGTAAGGTACCAGCCCTGCACCAAGTCTATGGTGAAATACAATGCATTGTCCTTTATTCTATATACAGTTACATTAATCCCTTTATCGCTTACTTACGGTTATCGTGGTGTTTAGAATTACCTCACGTCCCTTATTTATTCATAAACGTAGGCCAAGGCTTACAATAATGCATGTCCCATATGGCCAACCTGAGAAAAAACAAATCGCCGGTTGCCATTGATGAACATAATTAGAGCCTACAAATTGGCATGTTGCGACAAATTATACCCCATATAGAATAAAAGATGTAAATCAGTGGCATAACATTCAGGAGTGGGAAATTCTTCCCCCGCTTGACCGTCGTACTGAGTCTACATGTAAGTCAACGAAGTTAAACAAGACATTAATTAGTGTCCCATCTCCACCCTCCAAAAAATGCAGTACTTCTCAAAAACCCGAAATATTAACCGCCCAGGTTTACTCATCGAACCCAAAATATTAACCGCCCAGGTTTACTCATCTAGCGGGTCCCGCGCGAAGCGCGGGTGCCCGCTAGTCTATTACAATTCACGTAAAGCCATCCTAGATCATATACCCTAAATCACATCTCCCATAATCCTTTGTTCTCACACAAACCGAAATCATCCCCTGCATCCCCCCAACGGATTTAAAGTCGGTATAAATATTTAAAAGTTTGTTCATTAACCATTATTTACTAATTAAAACCCTCATGGCCGTCGAAATCCTTTTAGTTTTTGCTTAGTTTATAGTTTTTTACGAAATGTGAATTTGTATTTTTACCGAAAGCAGTCCCCGAACCAGGGATAACTGTCAAGCTAAGCTTATGCCACAGACGCATGATTGGGCGTCATTTTGGGTGATATGAACCAGGGATTCTATCAAATAAAAGTTTAGTGGGCGCCTTTGGGCTCCTTTCACAAATGAACCTTTCCTTAGCGAGCGTAAAGATAAAAGGAAAATAGTTATTACCGAAGTTTTGGATCCCGACTGTTTATTTTGACGGAACAAATCGTATTTAAAATTAGGAACCAGCGTTTGTGATGACACATTACTCTGCTTCTGAATGTTGGATTTTTGACGAATCACCATTTATAGGAACACTGCCCACTTGCTATAAACTTTACAAACAAATGCAGTTTGAATCGAAAAGGCCACGAAAGAGAGAGAGTCTTATTAGTTTTAAATATATTTTGACACTTCAACTTCACTAGGCTTGATTGTACGCTATTAAATACTGCTCACTTAAGTTTGAACCGGAGGTAATTTAACTGCGTGATAGCATATAACCGAGCCATATCGGGGCATAATAGTCAATGTTGGCGGTCCAATTCAGTCCTAGCAGGTGGCCAAATTATCCCACTGATTAAGTGGGCAAATATGGCCTCCAAGACAAAATGCGTAATAAATTCACTATGTTTCATGATAACCCAAAATAATTGTTCCAATGGAGTAAAACAATCTGCTGGAGAGGAGGGCAGGGGTTTGTGGTGGCGAATCAGGAATGGGATGGCCCTGGGGAGAAGGTTTATATGGTGGGGAAGGGGGATGGTGGTGTGGATGCATGGGCCTGGGGTGCGAAGGGTTTGCCTAGCTAGGAATGGGGTGGGTAGGGTGTTTTGGTAGGGGAGGGGTTTTACGGTGGTGAGTAGGGGTTTTGTGAATGAAAGGGGAGGGGTTTGTGGTGGGGATGGGAAAGGGAGGGGTCTGGGGTGGGTACGGGAAGGGGTGTGGGGAGGGGTTTATGGTGGGGATAGGAAGGGGAGGGGTTTGTGGAAATTGTGGTGGGGATGGGAAGGGGAGGGAGTTTGTGGTGGGGGAGCTATTTGGTGTGTGTACACTA